>BLSH010371186.1:670937-704415 GCA_018402905.1 Glandirana rugosa | reverse complement strand
CCTGACCCCCCCCCCCCCCGTAATGTGCCATCTAGGCCCTCCCTACTGCCCTGTTTATGCCTGTCTTCTGCCCTACTGATCTCTGTTTGCTGTCTTACATCCTACTGCCCTGTGTACATTGCCTTACATACTACTGACCTCTGTACACTGCTCTACATACTACTGGCCTCTGTACACTGCTCTACATTCTACTGATCTCTGTACAATGCTCTACATTCTACTGACCTCTGTACACTGCCCTACATTCTACTGAACTCTGTACACTGCTCTACATACTACTGAACTCTGTACACTGCCCTACATACTACTGACCCCTGTACACTGCCCTACATACTACTGACCTCTGTACACTGTTCTACATACTACTGACCTCTGTACACTGTCCTACATACTACTGACCTCTGTGCACTGCACTACATACTACTGACCTCTGTACACTGCTCTTCATTCTACTGACCTCTGTACACTGCTCTACATACTACTGACCTCTGTACACTGCTCTACATTCTACTGACCTCTGTACACTGCCCTACATACTACTGACCTCTGTACACTGCCCTACATACTACTGACCTCTGTACACTGCCCTACATACTGCTGACCTCTGTACACTGCTCTACATACTACTGACCTCTGTACACTGCCCTACATCCCACTGACCTCTGTACACTGCTCTATATCCTACTGACCTCTGTACACTGCCCTATATACTACTGACCTCTGTACACTGCCCTATATACTACTGACCTCTGTACACTGCCCTACATACTACTGACCTCTGTACACTGCCCTACATACTACTGACCTCTGTACACTGCTCTACTCACTACTGACCTCTGTACACTGCTCTACATACTACTGACCTCTGTACACTCCCCTACATACTATTGACCTCTGTACACTGCCCTACCTACTACTGACCTCTGTACACTGCCCTACATACTACTGACCTCTGTACACTGCCCTACATACTACTGACCTCTGTACACTGCAGAAGATGCAGTACTCAGCAGAATGGTCAGTGTTAAATGATGCTTCCAGAGAATTTCATGCAAAAAGTGTTTGCAGTGTAAGTCCTGTGTAAATGGGGTTTATCCATGTATTCTCTGTACATCCTGCTGACCCTTTACATGACATGCATCCTCTTTACCCTTTACGTAACATGCATTCCCCTTTCCCTGCTCCACTAGCCCTTGCTCATTACATGACATGCACCCCCCTTTTTCTTCTCTACCAGCTCTTACCCTTTAAATACCATGTATCCTTCTGACCCATTGAACAACATGAATCCTCCTTAGCTGTTACATGACATGCATCCTCCTTTCCTTGCTTTACTTGCCCTTATGATTTACATTTAACAAAAACATTTTCACGGTTTCATTTTATTTCCACAAAAAGGCCCACCAAAATCCTCAGCACCAGGCCCATGATGCTCTTAATCCGGCCCTGATCCTCATCCTACAAAGATTTGCATACTTACTGGGCCTACTGAGAAATGGGGCCTTCCTATCCCTTGTTCCAGCAACTTCCAATCGATGGGCCTCATGAACGGATGGCGTCTTATGTCTCTGCTGATTCCAAGCCTCTTGTTCGGACATTTGCATATCAGCTATAAAAGAAAATTAACAGTTATTTGGAGTTCATTTTGCACTTTTTAGAAAAAAAAAACTCAGTGCGTCTCCTCCTGGGCAGTCCTTTCACCCATTGGAGGATCTTAGCATGTGAAGACACACATATAGCCAAGTACAGGTGCTGGATGTCTGTCTGCTGAAGTGTAGATCAGCTGAGCGATTGCACATGGATGGAATTCATATTATATTCCAGCAAAACAAATGAGTACACTTTATGCTGTGCCGCCATTAGATCACTTCTAACTCCCTGAGCTCTTTAGATTGGCGATGAAAGTAGAATTACTGCCACATATAAAAAGGGGTGCAGGAGAGAGGAACTGGAGTCTAGAGTAGCAAGCGATGTGCTGGAGGAAGAGATGTGGTGTATATACACAGCTGTATATAGTGGTCCCATGTAAATGATGAACTGATTCTGTGGGCATCCCATAACATCCCAATTCCCATCCAAGTTCAATCCCCTAATAAAACAAAACAAAACAAAGTACCAGCCTGTTCTGTGACTCTGGAGTGGTATGGATGTGATTGAGGGCAGTGTGAGCAGGTGAACCACAACACTCAGCCACCCCTAAGGGGGACATTGGCTACAATTACATAAAACTCATAAAGCTGAACTAAAGCCTTACATTCAGTCTTGCACAGTTGTACAAAATCTTTTAAGTATAACGAAAGACAAACATTCTTTTTTTGTTTTGGAAAGAGTGGAGAGGGATTAGAATACCTGTCAGGTTGCTAAGGGAATGGCTCATTAGGGTCAAGCAAAACATGGGCCTGTTGACTACATTTCTCGAGTACGGCAGAATTTAACACGATCCTAAACTCTTAGACCAGGAAATCGTTTACATTTCCACTGACTCATTAAACCATCAAAACGACATGGGCAGCACACAGTGTCCGGGGGTTCCCCCCCCCTTTTTCCAACCCCCTTTACATACCCGCCCCGGACTTTCCTCCCTGTCCCCCCACCCTTTATTACCCGCTAAACCATACCTGAGGTTACACACATAATCAGGATACAAACATTATAACACCTGCTACAGCCTAAGACCAACTCATGCGGACCGCCTATGAGCAGGGAACCTCGCACCCAGGCAAAGATAAATTGACAGTCAGTGGTGACCGATTGCTGCAATATAGACTACCAGAAACCCCTTCGCCCGCTCACAGTTAGTTCCCATTTGGGGTGGACGGACGAAGGGGGAGATCACGGGGGAACCATACAGAAAACGTATTATACTATTACTGGGTTAATAACATCATAATGAAATCTGACTATCACGATTCCAATATATGCTAAGGAGAGCCAGTCTTAGAGAGAATCAATAACAGATGTCTTAAGATTGAATCCAATGTATTACCACAAGTTTGGATATGTTTATACCTGTTTCTAATGTTATGCATTCTGGGAAACTTAATGAAGTATTTTGGAATAGATTGAGCAGGGAACCCGAACGACCATAAAAAATCTCCAACCACTGGTCTGCCCACAGCAAGTTCCCTACTGGGGTGGTTGGGCGGAGTGCTATGAATCTCGGGTACTCCTTGTAATGTGGTTCCAGTTGCATCTGGACTTTGGTATACTTACTTGTTCATGATGTTTGTCGTATATCCAGAATATCTGCTTTTTCCTTATATGTATTGTACATTGAAACCTCAATAAAAACATTGAAACAAAAAAAAAAGAACACCTGTCAGGTTTTTATTGATGTCACAGTTAGGTAGATTCACCCTCTCTTTGTCCTATTTACCGTTATCATCAAACGTGACAGTTAAAGAAAATCACAAATTTTGGGTTGTACCCGAAACAGGAATCGAGGGGGAATCTTCCAATGAATCGTTTACTTTTGGAGGGATATTCTCCAACTTCCTGTTTTGGCTATAGGACAGGAAGTGATGGGAAATTTCCCCAATAGGACACAGGCAGCAAAAATAAACCTTACAGGGGTTATAAACCTCCCATAATCTATCCAAAATGAGGAGCAAAAAAAACTTGCCTTTAGTTCTACTCTAAATAGCTTTCTCTGATTTCACTGCACACTGTGAACTTCCCACAGTGTGCATTGGAAGCTGCAGTAAGTCAAATAAAGCCCACCTCATTTCCTAGCTGGGGAATGTAAAGCATTGTCTAGTCCTTTCCTTTTCAGCCTGACTGTGCCTGGCCATGCCTTTCATTCCTTGGATTTCAGTTCTTTCAATTATGGAGGCTCAGCATCACATGTGGGCGTTACCCAGGGTGGTAGGCATGAAAATGCAGACAGTCTAGGAAGTCACGCTCCTCTAAACTAACAATCCCCCCTATTAAAATATTTTGATATTTCCATAACTCCTCCAAAGAGTCAGTCCACTGCTTGCATCAGAGCTGAGAGGTCTTGAGAAAAGTACTGCGGGAGGGTGCTGTTTTCAGAAAGTTATGTGCAACATCCTGCCAGACCCACTCAAATGAATCTCAGCCTCCAAATAGTTTAAAGTCCAATGTCCCTGCCATATCTATACCTGGGTATCCATACACTACGGCCAAGCTATATAGAAATCCATCAATCTACCAGAATGTTTCTGAGCCATTACCAACCCATGTCACTTTACACATTGTCTGACTACTCACAGAGAAAGTAAATGCTGTACTTGGGTCTGCGAAGCTCCTTCATCAAATATTCTAAGTTTTCCTGTATGGGAAAAAGAAAAACACTGGATTTGAAAGCAAGCATCATGCACAGGTTTAGTTTAAAGAGTAGCTGCACTTTCGTGGCAAAAAAATAGCAAATAAAAAAATAAGATAGCATATACAATTGCTACACAAGTCATATTGTAATTGAAGGTTAATACAAATTACCTTTCCCTTTCAATCTACAGCTCTGTCATTTTCTGTAAAACGCAATGCAATCGTGTAATCTGGAGGATCTTGATATCTGCTGACCTCGTAATGAAGCCTATTTTTGAATGTGAAACGCGTTGACAGACCAGCATAGAGGAGTATATGGTTCTCTATTTTTGATACACACAATAATCTTTATTACTTTATGGACTTCCAACTACATTGAAAGGACCTTACCTCCATTTGTGGTCATATGGGTAGTGCTTAACCTTGTTCAGTAGAGTGTGCTTGTTTGTTCATTTGTCCTATATGTCTACTTTTTTTAAAAATTTTTGTAATAAAGTATTTCTTTTATATTATTTCTGCCTCTTGTTGTGCCCATAAAGTCCTGCCATTTTGTGAAGAGAGTTTTTTCTCTCTCTCAATCCTATTACCCACCCTGGTCAAAGCCAGACCAGGCCTCACCATGTGCTAACTAGGCCGGAAACAAGTGTTGTGAGGGAGGGAGGAACAAGAAGAAGCAAGTGTTGTGCAGGAGAGAGGAACAAGAGAAGCAAGTGTCGTGCAGGAGAGAAGAACAAGAGAAGCAAGTGTCGTGCAGGAGAGAGGAACAAGAGAAGCAAGTGTCGTGTAGGAGAGAAGAACAAGAGAAGCAAGTGTCGTGCAGGAGAGAGGAACAAGAGAAGCAAGTGTCTTGCAGGAGAGAAGAACAAGAGAAGCAAGTGTCGTGCAGGAGAGATGAACAAGAGAAGCAAGTGTCGTGCAGGAGAGAGGAACAAGAGAAGCAAGTGTCGTGCAGGAGAGAGGAACAAGAGAAGCAAGTGTCGTGCAGGAGAGAGGAACAAGAGAAGCAAGTGTTGTGCAGGAGAGAGGAACAAGAGAAGCAAGTGTTGTGCAGGAGAGAGGAACAAGAGAAGCAAGTGTTGTGCAGGAGAGAGGAACAAGGAGAGGAGAAGCAAGTGTTGTGCAGAAGAGAGGAACAAGGAGAAGCAAGTGTTTTGCTGGCGGAAGAAGTAGAGTGTATATATTGAGTGTATATAGAGGTCCCGTGTAAAAGAACTGTTGATCTCTGGACATCCCATAATCATTCCTCACCCCATCCAAGTTTAACCCCCTAATAAAACAAAAAAAAAAAAACAAAGAGACAGCCTGTTTTCTGACTCCGGATGCAAGAGAGGAGTGTGATTGAGGGCAGTGTGAGCAGGTGAACCACAACTTTCAGCAACCTTCAAGGGGGCATTGGCTACACATAAATGCAGTCTCAAACTTGCAAGGAATACCCACCATGCTTTACTGTTACCTGCAGACACTTATTATTGTACCGCTCTCCAACCCTTCGGCAAACAAACTGACTCCTGCTACAGCCAAATATTTCAAATTTTGACTCATCAGTCCAGAGCACATGATGCCATTTTTCTGCACCCCAGTTCTTAGGTTTCCATGCATAGTTGAGTCACTTAGCCTTGCTTCCAACGTTGGAGGTATGGCTTTTCGTCAATGAAGACCACTTCTGGCCAGACCTCTCCAAACAGTAGATGGGTGTACCTGCTGGACATCTGATGTTGAAGGGAAGTATTGTATTGTAGTGTTCTTTTACTGTAGGGAGTAATCCCTCTGCCTCCTCCTTGGCAGAGCAGATGCTGTTATCTTTTGAAGTACAGATGATGAGGTCATGAAAATTCAATTAGACTTTTCTCCTCAATGGTAAGGATTTTCAAAATGTTATTAACTGTTTAGTATTTTCTGTAGGGGGTGTACTTATGGGTGATTTTTTGCCTAACCCCCGAGTTCTTTTTTAACCACTTGCTGACCAGGCTTTTTCTGGCACTTTTTGTTTACAAGTATTTTTTGCTAGAAAATTACTTATAACCCCTAAACTTTATAGTTTTTTTTTAGCAGAGACTCCAGGGAATAAAATAGCGGTCATTGCAATTTTTTATGTGACATGGTATTTGCACAGCGGTTTTTCAAACACATTTTTTTTTTGGAAAAAAATACATTTTAATGAATTAAAAAAAAAAAAAACACAATAGTTACCCTAATTTTTTCTATAATGTGAAAAATTATGTTATGCCGAGTAAATAGATATCTACATGTCATTCTTTAAAATTAGAATTTCTGCTCTCGCTCTAATGTTCGCAACGATACCTCACATATGTGGTTCAAATACCGTTTACATATGTGTGCACGACTTATGTCTGCATTCGCTTCTGTGCACGAGCATGGAGGGATGGGCCCCTTAAAGTTTTTTATTATAATTTATTTTGCTTTTTATATTTACACTGTACTTTTAATTTTTTAGATCACTTTTATGTAAACATCCCTTGTAATAGAAATAAAGATGACAGGCAGTGGCAGCTGGTTCTATCATTTTTGGAGGGGGCGGCAAACAATGCACCAACCACCCCCCTGTCGGTTGGATGGATCAGCTGCACCCCGCCCCCCTCCTCTGTCAGTCAGTTATTAGCCCCAAAATTACCCCATCTAGGTTGTGGGCATTGCTTCCTCCGGGCGGTGGCTTCACCCAACGTCTCCTCCTCCTCCTCTGCTTTACAGTGACTTCCCCTCTGCTTCCTCCTCCTCCTCCTCTTCTTCCTCTTCAACTCCAATACAAGCGCTTCTTCTCTCAGCCAATCAGGTCTCATAACCGCTTCCTGATTGGCCGGGATTTTGTTATAAAATTTTGCAAACGGGCAATTTTTGATGTGATGTTTACACTAGGCCTTATTGTAACATGAGCTGTTCAGCTGGATACTTTGTGTTTGTACAGCACACACTAAAGCTAAAGTGATTCCTGCTTGCTAGGGACAGCATCACCCCCTCTGGTCCAGCGGAGTGTACAGACATCCCTTGACAGTCATACAGAGACTACTGGGCATTCAATGTTGAAGCTAATCACCTAATGGAGGGAGGACATACTCCATTGTTAGATTTTCCGAATTGACATTATTAGCTATGCATAGCCTTTCCCTTTTTGCAGCCATCCTCACATACTTAGACCAAGTTTTGGTCAGACACGTAACCTCCTTTTTCTTTAGGCAATTTTTTCCTTAACTGATGTGCGCTGATGAGGCAACACTGATAGGCTGCACTGATGGGCATTGATGAGGCAGCACTGATGGGCACTCATAGATGGCACTAATGAGGCAGCACTAGTGGGCACTGATGAGGCTACATTGATGGGTGGCACTGATTGCTGGCACTGATGGTCACTGATAGGCAGCACAGAAAGGTGGCACTGATACGCGGCACTGATAGGTGGCACTGATGGGCACTGGTAGGCAGCACTGATAAGTGACACTGATGATGAGGCATTGATTGGCAGCACTGATGGGCACTGATAGATTGCACTGGTGGGCACTGATTAGCAGCACTGAAGGGCACTGATTAGCGGCACTGGAGAGCACTGATTAGCGGCACTGATGTGCACTGTGTCAGACTTCTGTCCCTCTAACAGAAACCAGTTAACAGCTTTCTTCTTTTCTTCATGCTGACAGCGTGAGGGAAAAAATAGCCGGTAACCGGCTTCTGTTTACTTCAGTGATCAGCTGTCATTGGCTGACAGCTAATTACATGGTAAAGGACCCGCTGTGGTTGGCCCTTTACCTGATCTGTGATCAGACGAGTCCCCAGGACTCTGTGATCGGGCGAGTCCCCAGGGTGCGTGCTGGCAAAGTGAGAATGGGAGGACGTCCTGGCATTTTAAGCCTGTGCTGTAGCTGTCTTTCGGCTATAATGTGGGTGCAAAGCAGTTAATGTTGTTTATTTGGGATTTTTTGTATTCCTCACCTGGTTGCTGCCACACAGGCTTGAGTTTATCTTGGTCTCATCAGATCACAGGACATGGTTCCAGTAATGCATGTCCTTAGTCTGTTTGTCTTCAGCAAACTGTTTGCAGGCTTTCTTATGCATCATCTTTAGAAGAGGCTTCCTTCAGCCATGCAGACCAATTTGATGCAGTGCACAGTGTATGGTCTGATCACTCACAGGCTGACCCCTACCCCCTTAAAATTCTGCAGCAATGCTGGCAGCACTCATACGTCTATTTCCCGAAGACAACCTCTGGATATGATGCTGAGCATGTGCACTCAACTTCTTCGGTTGACCATGGTGAGGCCTGTTCTGAGTGGAACCTGTCCTGTTATACCACTGTATGGTCTTGGCCACCGTGCTGCAGCTCAGTTTCAGGGTCTTGGCAATCTTATAGCCTAGGCCATCTTTACGTAGAGCAACAAAGCTTTTTGTCAGATCCTCAGAGAGTTCTTTGCCATGAGGTGCCATGTTGAACTTCCAGTGACCAGTATGAGAGAGTGAGAGCAATAACACCAAAGTTAACACACCTGCTCCGCATTCACACCTGAGACCTTGTAATACTAATGAGTCACATGACACCGGGGAGGGAAGATGGCTAATTGGGCCCAATTTGGACATTTTCACCAAGGGGTGTACTCACTTTTGTTGCCAGCGGTTTAGACATTAATGGCTGTGTGTTGAGTTATTTTGAGGGGACAGTAAATTTACACTGTTACAAGCTGTACACTCACTACTTTACACTGTAGCAAAGTGTAATTTCTTAGACAGATAGATAGAATATTTACAAAAATGTGAGGTGTGTACTCTTTTTTGTGAGATAATGTATGTCACAAAAATCCCACTCCATGTTAGCATATTCACTCCACTCGCCCAAGGGCATAAGGGGTAGCTATCCAGATCCAGAGCAGAGGTATCTCAAAAGGTGAAACAGGGAGAACCTTCCAGGCCCATGTGCAACCAGAACAACCTCATGCAAGGGTGGAAGTGTCCAACATCCAGCTCTGCCACACCTTCTCAAACTTCCAGGGGCATCCTCTATTCTGGTAAGTGACCTTAAAAATGGCATTGCCTTATTAATTAAGCCCTTCCAGAAAGCTGATAAGGGAGCCTCAGGTTTCTTCCAATAAATAGGAATCGCATAAAATAGCGTTATAGACAGTAAGGTTCCCTGTGTCCTAAGGGGCACCAGTTCTTCCACTAACCCAAGTAAGCACACAGCAATAGTTATGGGTACGTGAAGAGCTGTAACATTTTCAAGAGCGTGAGCCACCTCCTGCCAGAAAAGCTGTATTACTGGCATTGACAAAAAATATGTTCAAAATCTGCTGGAGAATGCTGGCAACGCCAACAACTGGCCAATTCAGAGGCATAAATCCTGGCAAGTCTGGCTGGAATATAATAAATTCTATGCAGAATTTTGTATTGGATGAGACGGTCCCTGGATGACACCAAGTGTTTGAAAGGGCAGTCCCACATATCAGTCCCAATCATTAGCTTGAAAATTGGATATCACTGACATCCACCACTCCCTGCACTTTTCAATGGGTTTTTGTCTGACTGTAAACAGTTCTTTATATACCACTGACAGTGTCTTGGTGAGTTGTTCCTATGCCAGCAACTGCTCCAAGTCTGAGGATTGAATCCGTAGAGTCATACTCCCGAATTGAGAAAAAAAAGGCATGACACAGTGGCAGATAACGGAAGAAGTACCAATTTTGGAGTTGGAATGTGGATTTAAGTTCATCAAATGTAAGCAGTCGTCCATTTCCCACTATATTTTTAAGCTGCCTAATCCCCTTCTCCAGCCAATAATTGGATCTAGTATAGCGTCAAAATAGGACAGATGATGATTATACCAGAGTGGCATAAAGGGAGAACAGTCAGTATTGTGGGGCTGCATAATGTTCTGTACCTTGTCCCATGTTTTGACAGTCACCCGCATAAAGCTTGTCAGTACAGTGTAGCCTTGAGGTCCCCTAAAGAACAAGTGATGAAGTCCTTCATATGAACCTATCAAAGCTGCCTCTAATACCGTGGCTGCACCCCAATCCTCCCTTGTCAGACATCTACGTGCAACTGCAAAAGCAGTAGAAATTCCATTTCCTATCCTCAGAGCCACTTTAGGACACCTATATAGTAGAGAGATCAAAGCCATGAAACAGGGACAAAAACCCATTTTACTAAGCACCGAGGTCATATAGCCCCAGTCTACCATATCCAACGAGACCACCACCCGGGCCCCAGAATTATAATGTGCTATCTGCAGGTGAATAAACAATCTACGCAGGTTAGTATCAGTAGATTTTCCAGGGATAAACCCTGTTTGATCAATATCCACCAAAGCCGTAATGACTCTAGATAGTCTAGTGGCCAAAACCTTTGGTAATAAAGTGAAATGGGCTTCTGACAAAGAGTCCGGTAGGATGTCATTGTCTATACAATACTGATATAACGCTCGAAGACTAGGGCCCAAGGTCTCAATATGAGTCCTATACCACTCGGCTGGGAAGCCATCAGGGCCAGGGGGCTTCTTGGGAGGAAAAGATTGAATAGCCAATTCAACTTCTTCAAGAGTAATATCTTTATCTAGTATTTCAACATCTGCAGTCAGTAGGGTAGGGATAGGAGGGCCCGCAAGTAACCCCTCCAATTCATCCACGTCATAAGCAGGGATGGGGGAATAAAAGTTACTGTAATATGTAATAAAAGAGTCAAAAATAATGTCAGGATCTGAAGTAAGCTCCCCTGTAAACCCATGGATGCAAGGAATATTCGTCTGCACTCTTTGATCCGCTACCAGCATTGTTAACAACTTGCCATTTTTATCGCCCTGCTCAAAAAGGGTTTATGCTCTCCAGACCCAGGATGTCTGAGTCAGTCCTGTGATATGAAGGTTAAGTTGTCGTCTAGCTTACAACAACTTAGTGTAAGAGTCAGAAGTCGGGGCTGTAGCATGAGCATGCTCACAACTTTGTTCCTCCTCCTGCAGCCATCGCAGATTGACATTATAGTCCTGTCGAGTTGCCTTTATTGCTGAGATATACTGCCCTCACATATAAGCACTGAATTAGCCCACGCCAGGAGCTCAGGAGATGGGGTACCAGAGGGGTTAGAGGTGTCAAGTGTAGTGTCAAAAAATTGCGTTAAAATCCCCAGCCATGATAACAGGAAGATGCACAAAGGGAGTCAGTTTACTTGCGACGTCATAAAGCACCTATATCTCAAAAGGAGGAGGAACATATATATTTACCAACACTAGCTTACATGTAAACAAGTCAGCCACCACTATTAAATAGCGGCCCCCAGAGTCAGTTATTACCTGGTGCACAGTACATGGGACCGACATGCTAATTAGAATAGAGACTCCCCTGGCATAGTTTGGAATAATTTGCATGTAATGCCCTCTGTATCAATGGATGGCGGAGAGCCAGGTCCTTACCTCCGTGCAGGTGAGTCTCCTGTAAAAATACCACGTGTGGCCTAGTAGGCTTTAGATATTGGAAAACCTGGGCCCTTTTAAATTTGTTATTTAAGCCTTGGATATTCCATGAGACTAATTATAATTTAGTGACTGACATTGTTGACCGTAGAAAACATAGAAACTAACATAGGATAGAACACATGTCCATTATAACAGTGCGGTAATAATAAAAGGCATTGCACTAAGAGTCCAAAAAAGTCCAAAGAACCCCAAAAAAACTCCCTGCCACTGTGTGATGACCAACGAACCATTGTGGTAACTGTACACGCAGCCTTATCCCTAAACAAAACAGATATAGAAAAGCGTAACCACACCGAAGAGTATTAGAATCCGCTACTGCCTGTCCAAAAAGGCTAGCCTCCTAGGACTGGAAATGTTTAGTGAGCAGTCATCCATAGACTGGAGTTTGCAGGATGATGGCTACATATTAGCCAGGCCATCCATATTGCAAAAATAGGAAGGTGGTATTGCATCAGCTTGAAAGGGATGAGCCAGACAGAAACTCTATATTCCATTCTAGAGGAGCCAGGTAAAGCAGTGAAGATGAAGCTAAAGCGCAGTTGTCAAGAACTAACTGCAGAACTGATTCGAACATTCCGTTAGGGTAACAGGAAACAGCACAATGCAATGCACACTCAAAGGGTATCCATACGTTGCTTAAAGAAGGACTCCACAAAATCTACTGGTTTAGGACCCTTGGCGCCCTCAGGCAAGCCCACCACTCTTATGTTATTGCATCACTGGCGATTTTTGGCATCCCCAACTTGTGACTGTCTATCTGAGCCAACTGGGAGCCCTGGAGATCTGTGGATCCAATGCGATCCTCTGCCTCTCTAAACCTCCTACGGAACCTGTCCATATCGTGCCCAATCAGTGTGCATTCTGAGGCTAACTGATCTATACGCAGCATAAGGACAGCTTTACTCCCTTCAATGGCAGCAAGGATGGGCTTGGTTATTGCCTCCTGTTCTTTATGTATAACTGCTGGCAAAGCAGGAGCACTAGAAGGAGGTGACTCACCAGCTCCGTCCATGAGAGGTGCAGGAGTTTCCGCCATGTGCAGAAACTGCTGATCTGCCTTGCTAGCCGAGGAAGACAAGATGGCGCTGGACGGATCGGAGGCCCCTTGGATGGTTTCTACGATTTCAGGTCCTTACTATGCTTCATTTAAATGGCATCTCATGTCAATCTGCTGCGCACTACCATTCACCCTTACCTCTAGCCTATATACTTTTTCCCTTGTCACTGTTGTGATTTTAACTGATGCAAATATTTTTGTACAATAAATTCAAAACTTTTATATACATTGTGTCTCTGGACTGACCTGTTGTCCATATATGCCTAAAAAATACCTTATCTTGGAGGGTTAAATCCTTTTTGTTGTACTCACTCGGGATGTTGGCATTTTCTTTGAGTTCCCACCACACCCCTCTTATTCGAACATCCTACCAAGTGCCCAGAAAGTTTGGGTGTTAGGCGAGTACCTGAATGGGCGATGTTCAGGCCAAACTTATGCTCGGCCCAAACCATCCCTAGTGCCTGAACACTGTAACCCCTCACAGTTACTCTTGCTGGGCGCAGGAATGGGTCCTGCTGTTAAATTTTTTTTAAAAAATTGAAATTACATGCACCTGTCAAACAGGTGCAGAAAACTTGGGCCTCTACTGCATGCTATGGCTCAATAACACGGCCAGCACCGGAAAAAAAAGGAGAAGCGTGCCCAGACTGCAGAGGATGCACAATGTCCGTGACCACCACTTTTCACTGTAGACACAGAGGCTGCTTGCCCTCTAATTAAAACTAAAAAATGAAAAAAAAAGGAAACTACTACTGTGCTGACACAGAAGGGGGCGTACTATTAAGGCAGCGACAGAACCTGATGCTGCAAAAAACAAAAAAAAGATTAATAAAAAAAACAAAAAATGGCATCAGTGGGGTGACACAGACGTGTTGTACACACTAACACTTTAGTGGCACCACTACACTGTGTTATTCACTACACTACACAGTGTTATTCACACAACACTACACTGACTGCACTAAATTGACTGAACATACAATCCACTAACTACCTGCCTAATCTCCATTATCACACACTATACACAGCCGCCGTGTAAGCAGCCTTATATAGTGTGGGGCTTGGACTTAGCCCCTGTGCCATGATTGGCCAAAGGCACCCTGCCTTTGGCCAATCATGGCTCTCACAGTACATTGTGCTGTAATTGGCCAAACATACAGGTTAGGTGCATGCTTTGGCCAATCAGCAGCAAACCATGCAATCGCGGTGCATTATGGGCCGCTCGGCAGCGGGTGAACTTCCCACCGAGCACCCCGTTTGATCATTGGGCCCACCCCTAGTGTCTTTTAGTTTAGTTTAGTTTTGGACAGAGTGGAGAGGAATTAGAACACCTGTCTGTTTTTATTGCTGTCTGTGCCCCCGTTAACAAGATTTGCCATGTTTACCTAATGAAAATGAAAGAAAATCACAAATTTTGGGTTGTCTCCAGAACAGTAAAAGAAGGGAAATGTTACAATGTGGACACTAGGTCTGATGAATCCAGTGACAACCATGGATTCCCTCACAGCATGATTCCCTCCCCCAAAGCATATTGATTGCAGGATCATGTCGATTGTCACCATATGCAGGATTGCAATGTAATAGGAAAGCATCTTGACAAAATAACAATTTACTGGCAAATAAAATTAAGTTTTAAAGGTTATGCATATAGGTTCAGGGCATAGCATTGTTCCATACACATTAAACAAATTTAGCTGGGCAAAATAGAAATGGTCAATGCTAAATGGTGCTTGCAACAACATCATGCTGTATACAGCTTGAGGTAATACACATGATTCTAATAAAGTGTCGTTTCTGTATAATTGATGCGTAAGGCCACATCTACAGTATATTCCGTTCTAGGCATCACATTCTGAAAAGAGAGAAGTTAATAAAAGAGAAGAAAAAAATCTTACTGACAGTGAATGATTCAAAAACTGTGTATATTCAGTTTGGGGGAAGGTGAATTTCTTAAGAATAAGACTAAAAAATAAAATTTTCATTTTTTTCTTAGTCAGGGAAAAATAACATTATATTATATTCTTCTATCCAGCCAGCAGATGGAGCTGTTCCCATTATTTCCTATAGATAACCCACAGTGGTGTTATAGCTGTGTTTAACTATATCCAAGGCCAGTATTAAGATTTGACAAATCAACATTTTTATTCCAAGGACTGTGCAAACATCAAAATAACATGAGCTCCATATTGAAGAACAAATATCTGTTCCAGAAGGGGCTCTTTATGGGTAATGGTTTACAGCAATAGGCGACAGTGGCAAAAACAATAAGAAAATTTTAAAAAAATGGATGATGTTCTTGTATCTGATAATTAAACTATAAGTAAATTATACAGTAATTACGAAAGGCTAGTAGAACCAAATTTTGATCCAGTGAATTCCACCCTTGGGGAATTAAAAGATACACTAACCCCATTGCTAAAATATCAGAAAATCTTTAAAACACTAATGTCAAAATTCTCTCAAGATGGTACCCCGTGCTCCAGAAAATGGATAGCAGTGTTCCGGACATTTGCTGGCATTGCAACCAAGCAGTGGGTACGATGTCCCATATCTTTTGGCAGCATCTCCTTTTAGAGTCTTTTTAGGAGGATGTGACGGATACCATTAAATGTCTGACATCGGTGGACCTAAGTGGGATCCTGTGGTGTGCCTCCTGCACCTGATGGGGAGACCCTTCTGGAAATACAAAAGATCACTCACTATACATCTGGTCAATGCAGGTAAAGTTTGCATCCCTTCACACAGCCTCCGAATAAGGTCCTGTGGTATGCTAAAGCCAATGATATCTTACACATGGAGGAACTTAAGCCCCGTACACACGGGACGACGATCGCATACAACAGGTCGTACTCAAGACCGTTGTATGCGATATCGATCGTATGCGTGATTTGAACAGTCGAACATACGACGGTCGTACAAGGGAGTTGTATGAGCAGACTAGAAAACTTGGTCGTACCAACAAGCTCTCATACGACCGTTGTATCGTGTGTACAGAGCAGTTGGTACAACAAAGTTGTATTGCGCAAAACACGCATGCTCCAAAGTCAGGAATGGTTGGATGCTAATTACATGCACCTGAACGTTCTTCTGCGGTCGTACGATCGTGTAGTGCATTCAGTATGCTACATACAACAGCCAACATACGATTTGACACGATCGTACGTGCGATCGTCGTCCCGTGTGTACGGGACTTAACTGACACCCTGAACAATACTGAGGAAGCTTTCAGGGAGTGTTGGAGGCCCTGGAGATATTTCATCTGCACAGATAGTTATTTGAAGACTGTGGCTGAATCAAAGCCAGTGGCTGGTCAAGCCACCTGTTAGTTGCTTCTCTGTCTTTGGATGGATAGTGGTGCCTGATCCCTGTAGGGTGACCCCCCTGGTTTCCTGTCCCACCACTCTCCCCCCTTTTTCCTCCTCTCCTCCCCATTCCCTCTTTCCTCCTCACTTGTTTTTGCCCATCCCACCTTTTCCTTTTAAACTGGTTACTCCATTTACAGAGGAATTTACTGACCCTTTTCCCCGTATGAGGCAATGACGTGCTATTGCTATACTTGGACTTGAGTTATCCCCAGAAGCTAGTTTGTATCTCTCCACTATCCTCATGTGTTTTATGTGCTCATTATATGACAAGTCTAGATTATGTGCTTCACCTAGGCTAGATTGAACACTGACATCAAGCATGCCCTACTATGGTGCAGATTTACCGGCTATGTTGCTGCAGTGGATGCCTTGGTTTGCCGTTTTTTTTTTTTTCTTTCAACGATTTTACATTTTGTAGGGCTATTCCTTCACCTGATTATATATGTTGATCTGTTGTAACATTGACACGATAGTCATGGCTTTTATGAGTAATGTTTTTGGCTATGGTCGACCATGTTCTTGTTCAATCCTATGTACCATTTTATAACGTCAATAAAGACGGAATTTAAAAAAAAACACAATGTAATTTCAACAGTCATTTTCAAAATTTTAACTTCTGTAACAGTCATTATAAAATGCATGGTCTTTGTTTAGGCATTTCCTGCTATAGCATGACAATACATATTCCTGTCTTTCATTTATGCCTCTGCGTTGTCACCATGTCACGTGGGCTTCTAAAGGAGACTGAAAGTGGCTGCTTTAACATTACACTTTTACTTATGCAGGCATGTTTCACTGTCGTCACCATCAGGAAACCTGAGAAATATCATGCAGCCCTTTCTGAAATGCAACATATAGACTTGAAACTGCTGTAAACAGGCAGCCAGAAATCAGCACCAATGAAATGAAACAAAGGATGAAAAAAGATAACATAAATAGCATTTGATTTTGATACAGTGTTTTAGCAAACTGTTAATGTTTACATACGAACTACGGGAAACATGTAAAATTACATATATGATGCAGTTTGCCACTAGCATTAAAGACTAAAGACTAAAGTCCTGCTGTAAAAAACTGGGAGCAGGCAGACATTTATTGCAGAAAAGACACACACTGTCTCTTCTGCAATAAAATCCCCCTGTCTGCCTGCTTACTGTCTCCTCCAGCACTGTAAACTGAGCCGTGCATGCACAGCATAGCTTACAGTGCTGGGAAGATGGTCTCCTGCACGTGCGCAGGAGTGACCTCATCCCCCACTGGCCAATGAACCGGCCCAACTGCTGGACAGGTAAGTATGAAGACTTTGGTTCCACTTTAACACAGGTGTTTTTGTATTTCAGAACCACTCCCCCGAACAATGCAGCTAAGACTAATGCCCCGGCCACTCAGGGAAGGTTGGGCAAGGCGCTGACAGGGTTCATTCTTGATAATGATTCTCCCATTTCGTTCAAAATGAAGGTTCGCTTATCACTGGTGACTGTTTTGATGTTTATGTTTTAGTATCATGTTCTTAAATATTTGATTTCTTGAACATATTGTACTTCTTAGGGCCCGTTCACACCTAGGCGATTTGCGATCAGACTTGTGTCGCCTCAAATTGACTGACATCAGAAATCCCATTTAAATGAATGGAGCCGTCTTAATATGCGCTACTCAAGTCGCTCCGAACTTAGAGCTACTTCTGAAAAGGTTCCTATACTATTTCACAGCGAATTCTAGGCGATTTGAGCCCATAGAAGTCAATGGAAGTCGCTTCCAAGTCGGATCACCGTCTATGAAGAAGCGACTTTACAGGAAAAAGAAAATAATTTTTGAAGGCAACCCCCCTCCCTCTCTTCTCTGATTGGCCACAGGCAAAGTCGCCTAGCATGGAGGTCGCTTCATGTAACGCAATGCCCAAAGTAGCTATGAAGTCGCTTTCAAATCGCCTAGCAAAGTTGCCCCTGAAGTCGGATTGCCTATGTGTGAACCGGCCTTTACAGTAATTACATATAACCAACCAATCAGGAAATTATTAGCTAGAATGAGTCATATGACATCTAGTGGTTAATTTTGGTTAGTGCATTAGCTGCTAGTAAGATGAATAGCTTGAGAAAACCATTATTTTTGACGTGTATTTCTAGTGAGGCTACACATAAATGACATTTCCTCTGCTCTAGAGTGACAGTTAGTTCTCTGTGTTGTGACTCCAAGATTAGCACATGAAGAATGGATTTGCTGTCATTGTAGGAAGACTGACTGCAATGTTCATTTTAAGGGTTACTATAACGCAACAAAAGATATTTGTGTGGGCAGTGCACTTGTGCTTACCATAAAAAAGTCACTCTGTGTTCCCAATAATAGACGCAAGGGTCCTTTCACACAGGTCAGTTTTTCCTCCATCCTTTGGCAGATGAAAAACGGACATCCATGTATGTCTATGGGCTAGCAGACGTTAGCGGATGATCACCCGCTGACATCCACCTCCGTTAAGTTACATTTTTTGAGACCGAAGAAACCCTTTTTCTCCTCTATTTAAAAAATGGAACGGATGAAATACGGACGTTAGCGGACGACATCCGCTTACATCCGATCCGCTGACATCTGCTATCAACCCAAAAACACAGGTGGTCAGTTTTTTTAGTTCAGTTCAGTCATTGTTTTTTTTTTAAAAAAAATCTGATGTCAGCGTACATGAAAATGGATGTAAAAATTGACATCCGTATCTGTTTTTGATCCGTTTTTTTACAAAAAAAAAAGTGACCAAATTGAACTAAAAAACTGAACACCCTTGGCACTGACATTCATTTACCACATGGTTCATGATTGTATAATCAGTATAACTGCTTTCTGACAAATATTAAATCCAATCTTTACACTGACTAAATAAAAGGATGTCACTAGTCCCTTAATTAAAGAAGAACATAATAAGATCTTTCACAATTACAGGTAACGTAAGATAAGGCACCTCTTGCTGTGTTAAGATAAATAAGGAATTACATTTATTTAAAAAGGTATATCTTACATGTTCATGTTTTAAACCCTTACGTTTATCTAACATAAAATTTTCTTGGTCAAAAGTATTTTTTCATACCATAACATACAATGTTAAAAAAAAAATAACACAAAGTACCTTACAGTCTTTCAATGATTATTCAGCCATATATTTAGTACTATTAGGCAGAAGTCCGTTAGAGTACAACTGAGTTAATTGCACATATTCATCCAGATGCTTAAGAATTAACTGGACCTTACCATACAGTGGGGAGCATTTTGTAGATTATAATTCAACGGAGGCCATCATAACAATAAAAGAAGAATCTAACAGTAAAAAAAAATGAAATGCATGTACCTGCTTATTATGTTAACATTGGTTTGCACTATGACATTATGCATGATCATGAATTACTGCCCTTGTTTTAAAGCGATGGCATTCCAGAGTATACTTCCAGTGGCATAGGAGCATAGCTGAACTCCCACTAAGGTGAAGAGGACAAATACATATGTATTGAGTGAATATAACCTTGTTGTGTTTATTACATTCATCCTCTGCAACACTTTATTGTTTATAGTCAGACCGAAGATAGAGAACTTATTAGTGCTTCAATTACAAATCTATCAGCGTTCCAATACAATTTATAGAATGTCATCTATCAACAATCAAAATTATTTTGGTGGTAGTGTAACTTTAGAACTGGCCAACTAAAGGTTTTCTCTAGAAAGCTGAAAGGCCATCCCACGATTCTGTACGAGGAACAATGGTTTCTGGACTCCCAGCCAACTTTTTGCAAATGGTGGTTGTGAACTTCTAATGATTGTCCTGGTGGAATCTAACTGTAAAAATGAACACTGTCCACTTGTATTCACACATGAAAAATTCATACAAAGTCTTTCTGATATGCCAGTCCCAATATAGAAAGCATCTTTTTCATACTGAGAAGGATGGTATACTCTGCTGTGGATATCAATGGTTTTCCTGCAACAGAAAAAGATGTAGATAAGTGCTTAGTAGTACAGTGTATATATAGCAAGCACTATAAAATGCAAAATCGTTTATGATAATTCTTACATGAGCATGCATTAAGCCTTGCCCTTGTGATCCTTATCATAAATAATAATGCTGACAAAGCAAAAGTGTCATTTGGATAGTCATCAAAATCTTGAACTGCATTGCAGAAGGGAGATGCCTTGTGCCTGTGTATGTAATGACAAGCAAAGAAATTCAGAAGGGAAATTTGAAATGCCAGATATCACAAAATGGATGTTTTCATAGTTTTCATTTAATTTATACAATTTTTCTGTCAAATTACATACGGTAGACCAGCATTGGATGCTGGCCAAAGATAGTATCTGTGCCACCTGTGTACCTCAAGCTCAGATTGTAAAGTCACAGGTGAGGTAGCTGAGAACCCTGTCTATTGAATGACCCATATCACATCAGATTTAAGCAATAACTTGTTTGCTGCAATGTGAATGAAGCTAAAGGGCTCAGTAGATGACTGAGGGAGTGCAAGTGTAAGCCTACCAGGGCAGGGGATTCTAGTCTTCCACAGCTTTATTTTTAAAAAATAAACTTCCCCTGCGATAAATCGCTAAGAAGAGGAAAGGTAGGGCAGTGTAGAAGACACCTTCTCCTACATTATAATATGTTCTTTTGAACTTAAGCCTAACCAGTGTTGCCAACCACCAGTAAATTTACTGACAGTTTGTAAAAATCTGTGATTTTTACAACTGTCTATAAATATCAGGGTCTGATAATTTGTCATGCTGTGCTGACTTGTTAAGTGTAAACCGGGCAAACTACTTGATATGGGTATTGTCAGTGTTTCCATGTTGTGTTTAAATATCAATTGTCTTAGTTTTTAATAGGAGTTCTGTTATTTTTCAGGTTGCCAGTAAAAAATGTGCGCCGCCAGTAAATTTGCCATGTTTTGTCAGTAAAAAACGCTGCAGGAGGTTGGCAACACTGAGCCTAACAGCTAAATATACAAATGAAAAAAATATAATGGAACCGATTTAACTACCAACAGATTTGTACTTCTCTCCATATCCTGAGATTTACACAGAACTGACACACAGCTCTGTCTGGCAGGGCAGGAGACCTGATCATAATCTGCTGCAGTTATGTAACTCCTACTGGTCCTGTATCTCTCCCAGCCTGAGACTGGGTAGGGGAAAGAAAAGTAAAAGACAGAAGTCACTCACATAGCTTCTCCCAACCAGCCATTATGGTTTAACCCTCGTTTACCACACTTTTACACCCTAGCGGACACTTTGCATTGGGCAGAACGAGGCTTAAAGTATCTCCATCAGTTGTATGACCATGGGGTGTTTAAAACATTCGCTCAATTGCAGCACGAGTTTTGACTGCCTCCGACATGGCATTTCAGATATTTCAACTATGCCTTTCGGCAGAGACTCAACTGGGATTGCGTAATGTGCAATTAAATAACTCCAAGTTAGAGTGTGCACTGCTTACGCCTGATCACTCTAAGCTTGTCTCTACATATTATGCCCTGCTTCTGAATAAAACATTTTTGCAATTAGGGAAGGCCAGAGACAAATGGGTGGTGGATATACCAGGCCTCACCCAGAAGGAATGGAAGGCAGTGTGTATTTCCTATCTGGACACAATAATTTCTGCTAGAAATAAGCTAATTGAGTTAGGGTATTTACATCGCACATATTATAACCCCAAAAGGCTTTTCTTGATGCGTAGAAGAGTATCCCCCACATGCCATAAATGTGACAGGGAACAAGGAGACTTTATACACATGGTATGGTCATGTAATAGGGTCAGACCCTTTTGGTCAGTAGTAACTGCCTTTAACTACCTTTGATCATCCTGATATCTGTACCCCTATATGATGCCTTTTTGGTGTGTTTCATGATGTTGATTTTCCTAACAAAACGAAAGTGTTTTTATGTTTCCTGCTTTACTATGCCAGACAAGTAGTTGTATTGTATTGGACTAGGTCAGAACCCTTACATATTGACTTAAGTGTAAGCATAGCAGGATAGGTAAGAAGAAAAAGCAGCAAGCAGCAGGGCAACAGCGAGTAATAAGTAGCAGATGACATCACCGGACCTGGAGCACATAGCAGAGCAATACAGACATAAGACAGGTTAAGCAGTGGGCTGTTATAGGCACATCACAGAAATAGAAGCAGTCCTGCACATGTCACTTGTCAGCCTCGACATACTGTGTATAAAGCCGCTGTAGTGCTCACATATGTGACCGGTCCTCATGGAGTCCAATCATACTGCTGGATACACATTCAGTCCATGCCGATGATAGCTACGCTGTCCTCCATGTGGCGGTTAAACACACTCTATGGAACACCACCGCGCCAAAGTCCTCCAGCGCTTTCACCGGCCTGGACCAGATGGGGAGTGTAAGGAGCGTGACTACTGGTGTCTGGCAGTAGAGAGAGCATGTTCTGAGCCTCAGATGACTATGAGTATTGTTATGATGGTTTGCTCACTCTTCTTGGATTCTCCTGCTGCACCACTTTGAGGATACAATCCAGGTGGAACTAAAATATAGACCCTAAGTCATATCCCAATGTATGGTCAGAATTATAATCTATGCCTGGCCTGTTTGTATGTGAGTGTGGCGCCTGAACATTTTGGTTTTTGTAGACTATGTTGTCTATTTTATTGGTGATGGGAGGTGGTTCCTGTTTTTGTATTCTTATTAGATTGTTTAGATGTAATAACGATTTTTGTATTTTTTCATATTTTTGTTTTTTTGTTTAAATTGGTCATTATACCCCTGTTACTCTGCTCTCTGCATGTTCCTTGTTTATCTTTTAGATCTGTCTATTTTTCATCTTTAAGAGCTTTAAGATTTGTATTAGGCTGGCTAGGATTCACTGTGAGTCAACCCAAAACAGAAATTTCACCATTCACTAAGCTCTAGGGCAAATTCCTTTGCAAATTGCAACTTCCCTTACAAAATGAACAGCCTACTTGCCTTTAGATTATCAACCCCACTGTGTCTTCTGCAATAAAGAGCTCTTTTTCTGCTTGTCAGCAATCTTTTTTAAACTACTAATCTACTTCTTAAAACTACTTACTATTAAAACTACTAAACTAAAAAAACTGAGGTGCACATGTGCGATTCAATGTATACTGTCAGCATTCCTTGGTGCTGTTATATATTATGCGCAGTGCATGTGCAGGAAGTTACATCCTCCTAGGCTGGCCACTCAAGCTGTAGGCCACAGAAGAAAACTAGGGTGAAGATTTTGGCACTGAGGAGAAAGAGTTTTCAGTTGCTACGTCACTGGAGAGGAGGTAAGTATGAAAGACTTTAATTCTCTGTTATAAGCAGATGATCTCTTAGATTGTTAGCTCTAATGAGCAGGGCCTTCTAATTCCTCTTGTACCAAATTCTGATGTAACTGTACTGTCTGCCTTCATTTTGTAAAGCGCTGTGCAAACTGTTGGCGCTATATAAATCCTGTATAATAATAACAATGCCACTGCACACCGTACAAAGCATATTGTACAGTAAGGGTTTGTCTTAACTTATTTACATTAACCGTGAGGTCACTGTTCTTTGTCCACAGCCTAAGGCAGGGATAGGCAACCTCGGCCCTCCAGCTGTGGTGAAACTACAAATCCCATCATGCCTCTGCCTTTAGGAGTCATGCTTGTGATTGTCAGGGTCTTGCAATGTCTCATGGGAATTGTAGTTTCACCACAGCTGGAGAGCCGAGGTTGCCTACCCCTGGCCTAAGCCATGACATAAGAAGTATTAATAGGACATAACAATTGTACAGCATAATTGCACTGTAGACTCATTATCCTGTAGCATTATGTCAATGGGGTGAAGTAAGCATCATATCTTCCTCAAATGTGAATTTAAAAGTCTCTTACATTCCAGGACAACATACCTCCTGTTTATGTGCTTTATCCTGCTGATGGATACCATTGGCAGACCCTGAGTTTCCAGTCATCTGTGAAAAAAAATATACATAAAATCAGGTATAATGCAGTTAACTGTCAATATTTTACACCTGGAAACCTTGTGAAGGTTTGGCATTCGGATCTGGCAGCCTTGACAGAAGGTCCATCTGGTGGGCACTCCATTTTATATGCTGCATGATCCAACGTTTAACATCCAGGGCCAATTGGGAAGTGCACCTTTAGTCCTAATCAGTACCTTTCTGGAGGTTGCTATAATGCCTGTTTTAGGGTTTATTTTGGAATTGAGCAGTTTGAGTACATGTATTATTTTAAGTGTGAAAAGCATAATATATTATTTAATCTTGATCACAGTGGTCCTGAAAAAGCAGAGTAAATAAATCCATTAAGTGCATTGACCTGTGATAGTATGTCAATATCTGTAATTGAGGTGGTCATACTCATGCCATTCACTCTTATAAATGTATTATGTTTTTAAAGCAATGAAATTATTCTGATATATTTTAAGCCATGTTTAATAAAAATGTGATTTTATATATATTTTCGTTTCTAATATGTTTATATGTATTTTTATTTTTCTACAATTTCCCCCTCTTAAAAGCTGTTTACTGTCAATGTTTTATAGCTGGAAAGACTATGATACTTTACATTAAAAAGATGAGAAAGTTAAAATGTGCATATAATGAATTTGTGTACCGAAGTAAGAATTCTCTTTGGTGCCAATCGTTCGTTAACTGCTGTTACATTAAATAATATTAGGCAAAGTAAGAGGAAGACGAGGTCCCGGAGTCCTTACGAGCAGGTGTGATATTCTTAAGAGCAATATAATGAATTGAACAAAGGATACATTCCTTCCACAGAATGATGGATACATTTATGTATTCATAAATATAAGAATCTTATTTACCTATTTTTTTGTCATTTCTCTTTAGCATTGTTGATGTTATATCTAGTTAAAGTGAACCTGTAACACTACCAATTTTAAAAACAAGCACAGGTATAGCTAAGGTACAAAGTGGCAGCTTTTCTTGAGAAAAGTTTGTCCTGAGATACAGCACCATGTATAGTCATATAAAAGTCTTTCTGCAGAAAGTTTGAGCCATCTACTTTTCTTTTGCCCTAGTCATTCTATCTGTTCCACTGATGCAGTTGTCTATCCCATCTCGGCCTCTCTCTGTCCTGTGCTTGGACCTGAAATTTCACTAACAATGCAATTGATTTAGTACAAGGGTAGAGTATGTTCACTTTGCAAATTCAATTTAAAGGGAAGTGAAAATTAACTTTGCAAAGAATACCCAATCACATGCAAGAAATATAAATAGAAAAACAGCATTTTTGTTCTCACGTGATTGGATGACTGAAGTCAGTACATCACCTTATGCATTAAGGTAAATGAAAATTCACCTTGCAAATTAAACATGCTTTACTCTTTCAGTAAATTGACCCCAAATAATATGGAAGGATAACTGAAAGTAAAATGTTTCCTTCTCTTACCTTGCCATTACTCAAGAACCACTATGAACATGCCACACACGTTTATAAACAGTAAACATGTTACTACTGTGAAGGGAATTTCTGATTGATTTTTTTGATATGTGCAAAACAAACTGATAGTCTTTACCCACTGTCTGCCCATTAGGCAACAAGATAACAGTGCCTACACTGCTTGAAAAAAGGGTTGTGCATACAGGCAGTGATTTCTTACTCCCACAAAGACCATATTTACCTCCAGATATAACATTACACAGATTACAGGTGATTTGCTTTAAAGGTGATATTTGTTATAGTAAGAGATGCAAAGCTCTCCCTTTCGGCATTCTAAAGGGGATCATATATATTTACGTCATTGTAATGACTAACTTCTGCTTTCAGATAATTACAGATAATTACAGTATTATAGTATAGCCTGTTAAGCGAGCTTGCGCTACTATGATGAGACAAGAATATGAATGTGGTGGCCAGTGCCAGGACAAGGTAATCTAGTGCCCAGGGCGAAGATGTCAAAGTGTGCTCCCCCTCCTTTGACATGGGAGCCCCCGAATATCTTCCTTATCTGGGATCTATGGTATTAGCACTATAGAGCCTTTTCTGCCTGTCTAACAGTTGAAAGGTAAAAAAAAAGTTATGTGCAGACAATGGACCTCACCACCTGAGACATCCCTGCCCCTCTGCTTAGGCATCTTCTGTTAAATAGGGCAACCTCCAGGCAGCAGGGCAGGTCAGTAAAGGGATGGAAGGGATGAGGCTGTGCTTTCAGCTTGGATAAATGTACTCCATGGGCTGCTGCCTCGTGCCCCCCACATACAGAGACAGTTTCCCTGCCTACCCCACCCCCCTGCCCTTCAGTCCTGGTGATGACATAAGAGCACAGTGAGGCTATTTAGAGACTATACCTGAGACTTTTCAGTGCTGCTTCTCATGGCCTCCATTAGTTTCTCCACTTGATGACCCTGGTCTAGAGCTATTCGAAGTACATCTTCTGTGCTAACCAAACGGTGTTGTAACCTCAGAACTTCTGACTCTGTGGATGGGTCTATTAATGAGTATCTTCTCTGATCCGTTCCTGATTTCTCTTTATCCTAATGAACAAAAAAAATGTTTATTTTAGAAATTGGTCATAAAATGCACATGTGATGTACATGCATTGAAGTGTCAAATAAGTCATGTATTCTACAGCTAGACATACACTTGTATTTTTAGTTGATGCTGCCCAATATACTGTGATCAAATGCACCATGAACAAGTATTCCAGACATACCAGAAGCGTTTTCATTATTTCTCTATAAATCCCGTAGATTAATAGTAAAACTAATTATACAGACAGTGCACCCGGGAGACTGGAAGTTGTCAATAGACTTCCAGGACATATATCTACACATTCCCATTTCAGGAATATCTGAGGTTTGCAGTGGGGCAAATCCATCTTTAATTTCAGAGCCTCCCGTTTAGTCTGTGCACGGCCCAGTTCCGTCAGACTAGGAGACCCATCAAATCTGGTAACGGAAGTGACATTCCGTTCTCGCCATCTTGGTACACCCCACACTCATCCACAGTAAGGCTACAGTTATAAGTCGGCAAGCAGACATCTTTTTACACCCACCTAAATCTTGCATTTTACACTTATTTTTACCAGTTAACTGAGCTTATATAGTCAAATACAGTCTTTAGAAGTCTGTGACACTGTTTTCATGTTGAATTTGAAAAGCAGCGGTGTTCTGTCATATTAGCAAACCTGTCAGATGGGCAGGCTTGCCGCTGCTTCTCAAATTCAACATGTCATGGACTTCTAAATACTGTATTTCATTATATAAGCTCAATTTATTGGTAAAAATAAGTGTAAAATGCAAGATTTAGGTGGGTGTAAAAAGTGTTTGCTTGCCAACTTCTAACTGTAGCCTTACTGTGAATGAGTACGGGGTGTACCAAGATGGTGGCCACGGAACATCCCTTCCGTTACCAGATTTGACGGGACACCCCCAGTGTCTTCAGGAAGGTGCTTATAACCATCTTAGCTCCTCTGTGGGAGGGGGACCTCTGGGTATTTCATTACCTCAAAGATATTCTCCTCCTGGCACGTTCTCAGGTACCCGACTCTCAGGGACATCATTCTAAATACATTAAGTTCGAATGACTAATCAACTGTGGAAAGAGCCAGCTGTCTTTCTTCTTACCCTATGATGTACCTGGGGGCGATGTACGACACAGCAAGAGGAGCAGTGTCCTTAACACCCCAGAGAGTGGCAGAGATAACAACAAAGATGTGGAGAGCGATGTTGTGTGCTCATCTATTTCTATGAAAAGGTTTCTTCACAGTAAGAGCTGTGAAAATGTGGAATAGACTCCCTCCAGAGGTGGTTTTGGCCATCACGGTTGATTGCTTTAAAAAAGGCCTGGATTCTTTCCTTAATGTAAATAATATAACTGGGTACTAACATTTTTAGGTAAAGTTGATCCAGGGTGAATCCGATTGCCTCTCGGGGAATCAGGAAGGAATTTTTTCCCCCGTTATAGCAAATTGGATCACGCTTTGCTGGGGTTTTTTGCCTTCCTCTGGATCAACTGTGGGTGAAGGATTGTATATGGGATTATTTGGTTGTGTGTGTGTATATATATATATATATATATATATATATATATATAAATATAAATGTTTTTTGGTTTTTTTTTTTGGTTGAACTGGATGGACTTTCAGCCTGGCTAACTATGTGACTATCTATCAACCTCCAAGTGTCTGAGTCTCATTGGCACTATGAGTGAATTCATTTTATTGGTATAGTATGCTCACTGGTACCTAAGACATTTTCAAATGAGTTTCCAGGCCCAATAGAAGAGGCTTTGCCTCGCTCAACAGATAGAGATCTCAGCCATGATGCACAGGCGTCACCTCTGGTGGAACAAGGAGGAAGTACTTTCAAGATCCCGCCTGTTAGGCCCTACCTCATAGACCATACTTACGTCCAATGCCAGCATGTACGGCTGGGGAGCACATTGCTTAGAAGCCAGAGTTCAGGGGAGATAGTATTTTTCTACTGAGGGGAATCATATCTGGTGTATTGGAAATTCGCGCAGCTTTTTTAGCACTAGCCGAATTGGCTCCTCACATCAAAAGCTACTCAGTATTCCTTCAGATGGACAACAGGGCAACAGTCTCGTACATCCAGAGACAGGGAGGCGTGCATATCAGCTCCCTATTGAGGGGAATTGAGCCCATCATGCTCTGGGCAGAGAGTAATGTGAAGGATCAGCGGGCAGTTTATCTTTCCAGTCATCTGAACATTGAAGCAGACGGGTTGCCTTGGATTTTATGGACTACATCAAATAGTCCCCGCATCAAATTTTCCAGACTACATCGAATGGTCCCCAATCAGATTTTGGATCCCTGGGGCCTTCCTCAGATAAATCTATTTGCTTCCGCAATCAATACCAAGCTACCAAGGTTTATATCATGCTTTCCTCATCATCTCGCGAAGGAAACAGATGCTCTCTCATGCCCCTGGAATGGCAATCTGGCCTATGCCTTCCCTCAATCACCGCTCATCTTAAAATTCCTCACAAGACTTGCGAGAGAGACTGTAACAGTCATAGTAATTCTGCCCTACTGGCCAAGAAGACCATGGTTCCTCTGGCTATCCAGCACAGCACCTGCTTGCCAATACCCAAATCCTCCAAACAGGGCTGGACCTAGGCCTCAGTTTGAATTCTCTCAAACTCAAAGGCTAAGTTCACCTTTTAGAAAATATAATAAATGCACATATTTTTGCGGTTAAAAAATGTGCATTTATTTTTCTATTTTTTTATAATGCAGAGCATTGCACCAGCGATCAGCAGGCTTCTGCAGAATCTCAGTATAGCTGCCTCCCTGTACCTCCTGTGATTAATGAACTACTTGAGTACTCACCAGTGACCTCACAGTTCACTGAGAACTACAAGCTGTCTGGCCCAGTCATTCACAGGCGCTGGACATGAATGATGCGGCCATGAAGGCAGAGCCCCGCACAACCATGCTTTTTTTAAGTTGTGACAGTGGCTGCGGGGAGCAGATCCCCTGCCCGCTGTCACAGTGGGAAATGGGAGGGACGCAGGCAGGTGCTCTTTGGTAACATGTTACACCCTAAATATGCGTGTAACATGTTAAATATTACCAAAGGCCAACTTATATTTTAAGGTGGCTGCAATTTCATTGGTAACAAGCATTAAGTAGGCAGAGGATCCCCCCTGTGATACAATTGTTCAAGGGTGTAATGAAGCTTTGCCCTCCTAACAAACATTCTTTTCCTTGTTGGGATCTTATGTTCGTTGAACAAGTTTTATCAGAGCAATTCCTTGCGTCTGTTGAACAATCTTCATTATGAAACCTAACCCTCAAGACAGATTTCTTGATAGCTAGAACCTCAGGCAATAGGGTTTTGGATTTGCAGGCCTTAAGTGTGGATAAGGCAGATATATCCTTTTTCCCAGACAGAGTTGAAGGGCCCGTGGAGGGCTTTGTCGATAAGATGGCATCTTTGTGGCACCTCTCTGATTCTTGGGCCTTACCAACTTTTACTGATCCACAGACAGACTCTGTACAAGAGTTGGACATTGCCAGAGTCCTCCAGTCTTACCTAGAAGCCACAGCATCTTTAAGATCATCTTACAGACTGTGTGCTATTCCCTGGGGCAAAAATAGGGGAAAGGAAGCTTCATCTAGAACTCTTACATCCTGGATTGTGAAACCCATTCAAAAAGTGTACATGGTAAAGGGAATGGATCATTCATCGGTAGAGAAGGCTCACTCCACAATATCAGTGGCAGCATCTTGGGCAGCTCGGGCTAATGTTTCCATAGAGACTATATGCACGGCAGCCACCTGGTCATCTGAACACATCTTCCTCAAACACTACCATGTATACTCAGGTGCCTTGACAACTGTAAAGTTTGAAAGGAAGACAGTACATTCTGCACTTAAGTTGTCTAATTAGAGTGCATAATCCCACCCATGTTAGCTAGTTATTTATCAGAGGTATCCTACAATGAAGGCACCAGGAAAATGGAAAATTGTATTAATATTTACCGTAATTTTCCTTTCCTGGTGCCTCTCCATGGCAACATACTGTATACTCCAACCCTCGGTATTAGATATTCATTGAGAATGCTGGGGGCCTACTTGTCTTTTCTTTTATGCTATTCACTGGTCCTAGGGAGGAGTTCTATTAGGGTTATTCTACTATGGATAGGCAACAGGAAAGAAAAATTACAGTATTAATACAATTTTCCATTTTTATAATGTCCACATGTTTCAACCTGAAACAAACTACTCATTTTGATTTTAAGGTTAGAGCAATGAAATGTTCATTTGTGTGGACACTGGTCAGTTGCTTTCAACTAATTTTTTTTGAATTGACAAGGAAATTATTAAACTCTCTGGAATTTTTGAATATTACTTTCAAGAGACACAGATGGTAGAATGCAAAAAAATGTATGTCATAAAAATTCAGTGGAAAGCAATGATATCTGCAAAAAGTTAAAGAAAACAGAAATGCACACATGACATTGTTTAAATTAAATAAATAAATACTATCAGAAATTGTCAATTAATGTAAAGAAATCAAAACTTGGTGGATGCAAATTTTAGAAAGTTTTAATACTCACGAAAGCTGTTAATTTTTCTCGAAGTACATTGATTTCTTCTTTTAATTTTTGCTCTTTTGATCTCCAATCTGCCTTATGGACCTCCCGACTTAGGTCCTTCTCAGGTCCTGGTGAGTGCCGAGTGGCTTCAAGTAATAAAGCTCTCAGTTCATTGAGACTTCTACAGTACGATAGCAAATAGGATAAAGTAAAAAAAAGTGCAACAATTTACTTATTTTAGTCTTATCTGGAATTAATAAAGCATATGCAATATTGTGTAAATGAATTTCCAATGTAGTAATATATATAAAGGACAACGTATGATATAATATATATTGCAAAAATCTGTAATTATTAAATACTGTATATGGGATAGTATGCCCACTGTTTTTACAAAAGTCAGTGACAGACTATAGTTGGGGTATGCTACATTATTAAGCAGATTGGCCATAATAATAAACAAAATATATAATTAGATGCTGGCTTTCTCCAAAGGTATAATGGTTATGTAAGTCTTAGAAAATTGGAAATGCATTTTAACCCTTTTAATGAAGACATGCAGAGATAGCAGTCAACCTGGATGGGATACCTGGCCTCACAGGTGGTCCTCTGGTACTACAAAGGTTCTCATGGTGATGACATTTAAGAATTTCTGACTATTGTTAATTTAGTTAGGGACATGATGAAAAAGTTTCCAAAATATCCAAACTGTCCCTAAACTGCATTAAAATTAAAATAATTTACATTAACAACTACAAACAAAAATACATTTTGCATAAATGTCCCCCACGGTATGCAATACAGTAGTTTATAGAAAAACATTTCTAGAATAAGCTCATAAGGCTAAACATGTGCAAGCCACAGCCTGCTAACAGGTTTTCCAAAAAATAAATAGAAATGTGCTGGGATAAAAGAAAAAATTAGGAAACAGTTCCACGTTGTCATGGTTTGTATACCATTATGGTTTTAGTTTACCTTAATCACCTACCAGACGCTTACTTTTTTCCATACTGAGACATCTGGTCTCAATATGAAAACAGCTCAAAATGGAACCTGCAATTTAAAGATGAAGTTTAGGTAGGTTATTGCATAGCTATGTAAGTATGCATATTTTATACCTGAGTGATCCATGTGAAGACTGCAAATCACTGTAGTAGTTTCTGCTACTACAGTGACAGCATCAGTCTTTTATCACCAGTGTTGAGCATCTTTCTTTGCATAGCAACCACCGGGGGTCTATCACTCGGCACTGCCACCATTAACAGAATTTATTTTTTATTTTTTTCCAATGAATAAAAGGCAATCTCTGATTGGATGAGGTGGAGATTTTTAAGTCACTCCTCCTACCTCTTCACCACGTCCATTCAGAGTAAGCCTGGTATTAATTGAAAAAAATACAAGGCATTTTCTATTTCAGTGACAGTAGCCAAATAGAGTAACAGGACAAATAAAGGGGTGAATCTCCCCAGTGGGACAGACAGCGAGAATAACTTGGTTATAACCCTTACCCATTTACCGCAAACCTGAAAAGAAAATTTTGGGTATGCATACCTTTTTGGATCTCCTAATTCATTTATTGTCACTTACCTTTCTTTTTTTAGCAAGTCTTGGCTGATCAAGACAAACTGGCCTGATGTGTCATGAGATTTCCTAGAAAAAGCTTCTAGTTCCACTTCTAGCTTCTTATTGTCCTTCACTAATGAATCCACCTTCTTGTCTCCTGATTTACATTTACTCTCAAGTGCTGTTGATCACAGTAATTACAGATATTATAAATACAATGATATTTCTGTAATATTAAAATAGTAGAAAGCCCGCGCTCACAGATAAATAATTAAAAGAGAAATGATAAATAAAAAGGAATGAAAAATAAATGTCCAGAGAATAATATATATCAAATAAGGGCAGCTCGCAAAAAACAACTGATCCAATTGTTCAAAACAAGTCCATAAAATATTTGCAGCGCCCCCTTTAAAAACTATGAATAAAAAATTATACTTGAAACCACAGGATCCTATACAGATGGTGAGCCCAATGAAGGGACTCTGGTGGTGCAATATGTCTTAACAGTGCTTCATTAATCAATGCAAATCCTATAATAGTTCCAAAGAATGCAAATCCTGTGAGAATATAACAAGGCAACAGGGTATATGATGAATCCAAATAGAGTATGGATGTACGCTTACCAGAAGCCCAAAGGCTATGCGCGAATGGTCAAATGGTGGACCCACGGATGGTCCTCAGCTGTCATCCGAATCCAATCAGGTAGTGTGTTGAGAT
>BLSH010371186.1:622184-650466 GCA_018402905.1 Glandirana rugosa | reverse complement strand
CCTCCTTTGACTCCAATGATTGACCTGATACAACAGACTGTTTCCTCCGATCCTAGTATTCTGACCGAAATGTCTTAATGACTACGGAAACCCTCCATTTTCGGTAAAATCGGTACACAAATCATTGAATAGACTTCGAGGGTCGAAGTTCAAACACGGGACGGTTTTGAAAAAAAAAAAAATCAAGACTTATCTCATACATTCCAAATCTTGTCGGAAAGAGTTGAAAAAGTTGTGTCTCCTTGGCATCTTTATTAAGAGGTCCCTTGGGGACGATTTTTAGTTTTTAGATGTTGAGTACTATCTAATCACACTACCAGTTACCCTTCTTACGAGGAACATTGATCTTTTTAGCTATCTGTAAGGGGTAATTCTTCCCAATGACCACAAGTGTAAGGAGCATTCTTCCCATTGACCATCACACTAATCTATCATGAGTTGTAGATTTTTGATTTTTAGCAGGGGTTCCCTGGAGAATTATTTCTACGGTTCCTCTGTGTTGAAAAAGTTGAGAAAGGCTGTTCTAAACCTTACATACTCTATTCAGAACTAAAAAAAAAAAAAGTTTTGGCAGGGCACAAACTTGAAGCTGGGAGCTTCAGATAAGTTACTAAACACATGGCTAAAATGGCTTTTACCTCCCAAAGGCATCAGTAATTCTGTAAAGCCAGTCTTATGATCCTAGCCTCCTTTGTCAGACAACATAGTCCAGTTAGTAACCTCAGTTTCCTCCTTCTATAGTGGTACCCCTTTCCTAACACAGTCTGTGTCTTGTGCAGAAGATTACAGGAGGCAGATTCATAGATTAGTGAAGTATTTACACTATCTGAATTTTAAGATACAATAAAGGATTCAGAATCAATGCACAGCTGGGTTACATGGTGTATACTTAAATCTGCCCAGATTTCAGCTTTGAATTATACTCAAGGACAGTTTTGTGAAAACAAGGAAATAGCACAGTCCTTCAATACTGCAAAGTCATTCATCCATAGAATTTCGAGTTATATTCAGATAAACACAGATTTTGATGAAAGACTATACCTTCCATTGTCTTTTTCATTTTTATTTTTTCCTCAGACATTTCATTTGTTTCAATCATCTGCAAGAGAAAATATATAAGAGAATGAATTTCAAAGCCAGAATGCCTGTGTAACATCTTCATGATTGCTTTAATAATTCATATTGTCAGCTTTTGTCCAGTTAATACTTGAAGCTGCTGAGTACAAAATGGGTTCACGCAGCAAATACTATTTGCGTATTTTCACAAAATCATAGATCTGAGTAATGGAAACAGAGTAACAAAATATTTTTAAACAATAGAGCAGTGGTTCTCAACTCCAGTCCTCGGGACCCACCAACAGGCCAGATTTTAAGTATTACTTTGGGGAGATGCAGACTAGAATACTGCAATCACTGAGTAGCAAATGATATCACCTGTGATGTATTTCAGTTATCCTGCAAACCTGGCCTGTTGGGGGTCCCGAGGACCGGAGTTGAGAACCACTGCAATAGAGGGAATATGCTCCCAATATCCCACTTCAGCCAAAGTAGTATGTGTTTTTGCTGATCCTGTTAGCATCTGGATTAATGATACATTATGCTGCTAAATCATTTGCACCTAAGTAATACTATAAATCTGGTATCACTAAATGATGGTCAACAGTCCAGACCTGGACCGTGAGACAGTTTTATATGGCCCATCAGCCAGCCAGTCCCCAGTTCAGATCCCCCCTCCGCTGCAGTGATTGGTTGTTAGGACCACCAAACAACGACTTCACATGAGGGCCTCCCCCATCATCATTGGAAAGAAGAAGTGGAACTTCCTCTGTCCAGACCTGTAGCCTGCTCCACCTCCTAGCTCTCACCCTTTGCTTGTCTGGCAGTAAAAGGTACCCCCGGTACCGATGGGGACACTTAATGTAAGGGAACACATTGGGGTTGATGTACTAAACCTGGAGAGTGTAAAATCTGGTGCAGGTCTGCACAGAAACCTATCAGCTTCCAGTTTTTTTGTCAAAGCTCAGTTGAAGTTAGAAGCGGATTGGCTACCATGCACACCTGCACCAAATTTTGCACTCTCCAGTTTTAGTAAATCAACCCCATTGATGGGGTCATCTGATGTAAGAGGGCACTCTGTTGGGGACACCTGATATAAACATTCATACTGAAAATTTACATTTAATATTATTGAAATGCTATGGAATGCACACTACTAGTGCACTCAGAATCTGGTGCAGCTGTGCCTGGCAGTCAATCAGCTTCTGACTCCAGCTTGTTCAATTAAGCTTTGGCAATAAAACCTGGAAGCTGATTGGTTTCTATGCAGAGCTGCACCAGATTTTGCACTCTCCGGTTTTAGTAAATAACCCCCAATGACTACATATATCCTATCTAAGACCTAGCGCAAACATGAGATTCAGACCTCTGCTGGAAGAAAACATTACGGACCAGCCCTCCATGAATTTTAATTCAATACCCCTTCTATAAATCAATAAAAGTAATGAAATATGGATCAAAAAGTAGGGCTATCACCAAAGCCAATGATATTGTTTGCTTTATCTGAACAAAAACATCCGATGGGCAATATAAGGTAACAGCATAATTTATACTGTTCTATTTGCTTTATTCAAAAACTCACTGCCAGCAATTTGTTTGTGATTTGCCCTGGATACCTATTACTTTGTATTCATTGTATTAGCTCAGCTGTACATAAAGAGATCATTTTGTCAGATGTCAAAACGGTCCAGTATCAGTTTATTCTTAAAACAGAAGCTGCAATTTCACCCAACTAAATTTTTTTTGCCTAAAAACTACTTCACTTACAAAAAAGATATTGATAAGATAGAACGAGTTCAGAGACAGAAAACAAAAATGGTGAAAGGTCTGGGGGATAAAACATATCAAGAGCGACTTCAGGAACTTAATAGGAACTTAATATATCCAGTCTGGAGGAAAGAAGGGAAAGTGGAGTGAGTGAATAAAGTTCAGGAGGGCAGTCTTTTAAATATGAAATCAAAATTAACAACACGGGACATGAACTCAAACTGACTGGAGGGAAGTTCAAAACTAATCTTAGAAAGTATTATTTTACTGAAAGGGTGGTTGATAATTGGAATAAACTACCAACAGAGGTAGTGAGACAGTCAACAGTAAATGGCTTCAAACATGCATGGGATAAACATAAATCTATCGTCAGACAATGAGGTTAATGGGAAAACAAAACAAAAAAAAAGGGCAGAGTCGATGGACTACTCAGTCTTTTTCTGCCATCACTTTTCTATGTTTCTATGATTATATACATATTTTCAGGCAGACATTGAAAACAACGCCCAAAAATGCTGGTTTAACCACAGCGTTAGCCAGTTATTGCTAGCAAGGTTTGAATTAGCTGTATTTGCTATATTGTATTAAAAATTATAGACTTTTTTTATTCTTTTTAATTGCTTGAAATAACTATTTTTATTGGCAATAACCGCCAATCAGATTCTCCCTCTTAGAGCCCATTCACACCTGTATCTGAAGCTTTTTATAGCACATTTTCATGTGCAACACTTGGTAACTCATTATATACAGTATCTCACAAATGTGAGTACACCCCTCACATTTTTGTGAATATTTTATTCTATCTCTCAATGTGACAACACTGAGAAATGACACTTTGCTACAATGTAAAGTAGTGACTGTACAGCTTGTATAACAGTGTAAATTTTCTGCACCCTCAAAATAACTCAACACACAGCCATTAATGTCTAAACCGCTGGCACCAAAAGTGAGTACACCTCTAAGTAAAAATGTCCACATTGGGTCCAATTAGCCATTTTCCCTCACCTGTGTCATGTGACTTGTTAGTGTTACAAGGTCTTGGGTGTGAATGGGGAGTAGGTGTGTTACATTTGGTGTTATCACTCTTTCTCTCTCATACTGGTCACTGGAAGTTCAACATGGCACCTCATGGCAAAGAACTCTATGAGGATCTGAAAAAAAAGAATTGTTGCTCTACATAAAGATGGCCTAGGCTATAAGAAGATTGCCAAGACCCTGAAACTGAGCTGCAGCATGATGGCCAATACCATGCAGCGGTTTAACAGGACAGGTTCCACTCAGAACAGGCCTTGCGCCATAGTTGACCAAAGTAGTTGAGTGCATGTGCTCATATTCAGAGGTTGTCTTTGGGAAATAGACGTATGAGTGCTACCAGCATTGCTGCATAAGTTGAAGGGGTGGGGGGTCAGCCTGTCAGTGCTCAGACCATACGCCGCACACTGCATCAAAATGGTCTGCATGGCTTTCGTCCCAGAGGGAAGCCTCTTCTAAAGATGATACACAAGAAAGCCAAAGTTTGCTGAAGACAAGCAGACTAAGGGAATGGATTACTGTCCTGTGGTCTGTTGAGACCAAGATAAACTTATTTGGTTCAGATGGTGTCAAGCATGTGTGGCGCAACCAGGTGAGGAGTACAAAGACAAGTGTGTCTTGCCTACAGTCAAGCATGGTGGTGGGACTGTCATGGTCTGGGGCTGCATGAGTGCTGCCGCCACTGGGGAGCTACAGTTCATTGAGGGAACCATGAATGCCAACATATACTGTGACAAACTGGAGCAGAGCATGATCCCCTCCCTTTGGAGACTGGGCCGCAGGGCAGTTTTCCAACATAACAACAATCCCAAACACACCTCCAGGACGACCACTGCCTTGCTAAAGAATCTGAGGGTAAAGGTGATGGACTGGCCAAGCATGTCTCCAGACCGAAACCCTATTGAGCATCTGTGGGGCATTTTCAAATGGAAGGTGAAGGAGCACAAGGTCTCTAACATCCACCAGCTCTGTTATATCATCATGGAGGAGTGGAAGAGGACTCCAGTGGCAACCTGTGAAGCTCTGGTGAATTTCATGCCCAAGAGGGTTAAGGCAGTGCTGGAAAATAATGGTGGCCACACAAAATATTGACACTTTGGGCCCAGTTTGAACATTTTCACTTAGGGGTGTACTCACTTTCATTGCCTGCGGTGTAGACATTAATGGCTGTGTGTTGAGTTATTTTGAGGGGACAGCAAATTTACACTGTTGTACAAGCTGTCCACTCACTACTTTACATTGTAGCAAAGTGTCATTTCTTCAGTGTAGTCACAGATACTATATAAGTTGGCTTACATTTTAAATGCCATCACAAGCACATATATACAGTAAAAAAAAACACATTTGTGCTCTAGCTCACCTCAACACTAAGATGTAATTGCTCTGTGCATTGTGGTGTACTGTGTTGCCAAAAACAGTGCAGATACTTTTCTTTAACCACTACCATCCCATTCTAGCACTCCTTTCCTACATGTAAAAATCCACATTTTTTTTTCTAGAAAATTACTTAGAAACCCCAAATATTATATATGTTTTTTTTTTTTTTTTTTAGCAGAGACCCTAGGGAATAAAATGGCAGTCATTGCAACTTTTTATGTCACACTGTATTTGCGCAACAATTTTACAACGTGTTTTTTTAGAAAGAAAAGTTTCATGCATTCAAAAATAAAAAAAACAGCAATGTTAGCCCAATTTTTTTGTATAATGTGAAAGATGGTGTTACGCCGAGTAAACAGATACCTAACATGTCACGCTTTAAAATTAATAAACACTTGTGGAATGGTGCCAAACTTTGGTAGTTAAAAATCTCCATAGGCGACGCTTTAAAATTTTTTACAGGTTACCAGTTTAAAGTTACAGAGGAGGTCTTGGGCTAGAATTGTTGCTCTCGCTCTAATGCTCGCGGTGATACCACACATGTGTGATTTGAACGCCGAGATTTGACTTACGTATGCACTTGCTTCTGTGCGCGAGCACGCGGGGGACGGGGGCACTTTCATTTTTTTTTTTTATTATTCATTATTTTACTTTTATTTTTACACTTTCTCTTTACATTTTTTTTTGATCACTTTTATTCCTATTACAAGGAATGTAAACATCCCCTGTAATAGGAATAGTGCGTGACAGGTCCTCTTTATGGAGAGATGTGGGGTCTATAAGACTTCCTTCTCCGGCTCGCTGATCGCACGGGCAAGCCGGTAGAAGCATCGGAGGTTGTGCCCTCCAGCCGCCCGTAACAACGATTAAGCGGCTGAATTGCCTCTATGATTGTTCTTACGGTGCTGTGAACAAGGCATTATTTGCCGAAACATGTAAGCCTATTCCTGTTTGGACGATATGGAATAAAGAAGTTTTTGATACTGCAGTTCCAGAGTGCCGACTTTTTCTTTTTTATTATGATGGATTTCTATTGGAAGAGGGAAGACTTCCTGAAGTCAGAGCACCTGGTAAAGTGTGTGGTTTGATCTATGGTTAAGCAGCAGCTGGTAGAGCGGTGTGTTTCTCTCTGACTTTGATTGTTCTTACGGTGCAGGGAATCGGCGACTGTAAAATATGATATCTGAATGGTGCCTGCTGCTGATATCCCCACTCGAAGTCCAGGACGCCATATGACATCCTTGGGGGGGATTTTTTTTTTACCAAAAATATGTAGCAGCATACAGATTGGCCTAAACTGATGAAGAAATTAATTTTTTTTACATTTTTTTTATTGGATATGTTTTATAGCAGAAAGTAAAAAAATATTGTCAGTCTTTTTTTGTTTATAGCGCAAAAAATAAAGGCCGCAGAGGTGATCAAATACCACCAAAAGAAAGCTCTATTTGTGAGAAAAAAAAGGACATACATTTTATTTGGGTACAGTGTCGCACGACTGCGCAATTGTCAGTTAAAGTAACAAAAATAGTCTGGTCATGAATGGGGTTAAATCGTCCATTGGTGAAGTGGTAACTATGTATTAAAAGTGAATTGGTTACCTTAACACAATGCATGTCAATGCACACGGAGAGATGTAAATAGATTCTGAATGTATATGATTGCTTTTATTATAACAGATATTCCTTCAGACATTTTGAAACATAAGGCCCTTTTAGTATATTAGTATATTACTGTTGTCATATAATTGCATTTTGATTTTGTGTTTTATTTTTCAAGACTGATTACAAGGATCTAAAGAGCTGGCTATAATGTGCCACACCCTTGACATAATAGAACCTTACACAGAAGTTTTTTTGTGTGCATAGACATATATAAACATGTATATAGCCATATATCCACCTGGAGATGTAGAAGCCTGATATTTATACTTTTGTTGCATACTTTATAGATATGAGTGACATTGATATGTGCTGAAGTTCAGCTAAAAAATATTAGCCAATATGGATGCCTCCCGATGAGGTCTGCCAATCAAGGGGTAGTCACTGGCCCCCGTTTTGTGTTTTGTTTGCTGGGCCTGCTGGTGGGAATTTTGTCATCATACCTTCCTCTGGAGGGCTTCAGGTAATCACAGTGGTGCTTTTTTGACTATGCGATAAAAGATTGTAAACATTATCGTCTTATTGGATAATGGATGTGATGTCTCTTTATTGATAACTTGTGTTTTGTGTAGATTTGCCAATTCTTTTTCCCTGACAGCTCCTGAAGAAGTGGATTTTATCCTAGAAATGTGTTCAACTTTTGACAAGGACATATCATTTCTATGGATAAAGAAATATAATTTGTCACTAATATTTATCTTTACTACAACTGTATTTATGTCTACTGGAAAGTGTGAGAAAACGTTTTGTATATGACTGTCCTCCATTATGCTTTTATAAATTGTGAAGACTTTTTAGATTTTTGCTGACAAAATTATTTGTACTTCTTAAACTTCTCTAAAATACTAATTATTATTTGTAAAAAGAATTTTCCACTTACAAGGCTAATTTGTAAAAAAAAGCATTTTTGTGTCATGCATGTCTCTAGTTGTTTACAATGCTAACTGTCTACAAAAATTGTCAAACATATCCAGAAGTGATAATTAAAAAAGTAACAAATATATCCTACATTAGCATTTGGTGAAGAATGAATAGCCTCCAATGACTGTAATTTGTTTTCTAGAACAAGTATTTTTTCCTGTAGTCGTTGAATCTCTTGCTTGTTTCTTGTGTCTGCTTTCTGAAGCAGGTCATAGTCCTGCATTTTCTTTTCGGCAGCAGCGATCTGCTCCTTAAGGTAGGTTATGGCTTGTGTCTGATCACTGTACTCAGCATGAAGCTTCTCTAGCCCACATACTCGCTGTTCTGCCTCTCGGTATTTGTCTTTAATATCTTGGAGCTCTTTGAGGTGCTGGTTGGTTTTCGATTCTAATTGTGATCTCCAGTTGTTATTTACTTCCTCTATTTCATCTTTAACCTCTTGGAGTTTGTTTTTCAGGGTCTCCCTTTCTTTGACATGGACTGCAATTTCTATCTCATTTTTAGCCTTCAGGTTTTCAAGTTCCAGTTGATGCTCCAATTTAAGGCTTTCAAGGCTGGCTTTAAGCTCCACTATTTCTTTATGTTGTGAGTCTGGGCTGGTAACCAGAGAACCTTTTAGGTCCTGCAATGATTTCTGATGATCAGAAACTAAGCTGTCCAATTTAGATTTCCAATTGTCCATCATGCCTATGTTTTCCTTTGTGGCCTGTTCCAGTTTTTTTTTCAGCTCTCCAATTTCCTGGACATATTTCTCATTTGAGGCCTTCAATTTCTCAATCTCTTGTTGATATCTTTTCATGTTCTTCTCATACTTGTCTCTCTGTTGGCTACTTTCTTTCTGGTGCTCTTTACTAGCAGACAGAAGCCGATCCCGTAGCCGCAATGCCTCGGTTTGCAGTCCAAGATTATGTTCAGGTGTCTCTGACTGACTAGAGTTCATTAAGCAGTTTTGGAGGTCTTCAATCTCATTGCGACGAAGGTTCAGTTCCTCTTCCAACTGTTGAATTCTGGTTTGCTCTGCTACTGTTGTTAGCTGTATAAAGCATAAAAAACAAATATTAATGTTACATTATCACTGCAACAAGTAATCCAACAGTTAAACAATGATAGTATTGTTATCTATTTTAGTGAATTATTTTACACCAAGGCATAATGCTTTAGTCATATGCAACATTGACATATTTTAAACTGTATTTCTTCATTACTCAGTATAGACTAACTTTCAGCAATGAAACTTTCAAGAAATCTTCTTATATGCCCTGGTATAAAAAACAAATTGGGAATGGCATATGGTTGTGTGTTAGATTCTCTCTGTTAGTGAGTATCAGTAAATTGTCAACAACCAACTTATGTAATGTTGATTGTGTGCTGGACAAGACATAAGTCCAAGGGTTATTTCGCCATATGCATGTGCTCCTTTTCATCTTTACAGCATTTGATGCTTGGATTAACAATCTCTGATATTATTTAAAGGACAGTACGCCAAACCCTGACATATTGTTTTGGTTCGATGTCACCAAGCTGAATAGACCAACAGCTTTTTATTCGTCATGGGGAACCTAGTAGAAAGGTTGCTGCACCTGACTTCTGAGCTACACCCTGCTGCCATAATGAGGTGATCTCATACTCTTCCTATTTTATAGGAAGTGCCTGGAGGTGCATTGTTGAGTAAATCAGTGTCCATAATCAAAATACCAATTTTAAGTGTACTGACCCTTAAAGTCCCCATTTTTCTATTCTAGAGCATTCCATGCTCCATGTCATTCAAATGTCCATCCAATACATCCATTTATTCATGTAATGTACAAAAGTACAATTTCCTCCTTAAGCCTTTGACATTAAGGTTAAATAAATCTATTTTGATTCAGAAGTCCTTTAAAGCATTTTGTAAGCTTAAAGTAAGCTGTGTTTATAGCAGAATATCTATTAAAACTACAAGAGAATGCCACTTTTTGACAATAAAACTACATTTATAATGATACAAGAACTACCTAACCCATCAGAGGTTTTAGCATTTACTTTAACTAAAACTCAGAGTAAATGACATGCTAGAAATTGATTATAGGCAGATAATTATTCATGCCACTGCTTTTACAGTATAACTAAAGGCAAAACTTTTTTTTTAGTTTTGGATGGAGTGGAGAGGGATTAGAATGCTTGTTAATTGCTATTTCTGTCTGTGCCCCCGTTAAGGAGATTCACCTCTCTATTTGTCCTGTTTACCATTACCACTGAAAGTGAAAGTAGAATAAAATCTCATATTTTGGGTTGTCCCCACAAAAGAGAGGAGGAGAAATCTTCCATTAGGGAAACTAGTTACGGTGACCTAGAGGTCCCCAAAGAATTCCCTTAATTTCCATGGATTTCTTCTCACTTCCGATTTGGCTATGGGACAGGAAGTGAAGCGAAAGCTCCCCAATGGGACACAGATGGAGAAAAAAATCAGACAGGGGTTATAACCCTCCCTTACTCTTTCCAAAATGAAAAAAAAAGTTTGCCTATAGTTCTACTTTAAAGCTTTTCACATAATGTGAGCACATGACATTAGTCATACTAACTGTAATTTGCCTGTGAGCATTTGGACCAAGTGGAAATGGGCCGTTTCTGCAGTTAAAGTTAAAATGGGGTGAAAGAGATTGTATTTACCCTGACTGTAACAACCTTTATAGTTCACCATATAAAAGTTAGTTGTTTCTGGCTTTTCAGATGACTTTTGCATTTTCACAGCTGAGAGTACGTCATCTATAAAATGCTTAATGCCTTAAATAAAAACCTGAAGCCTATATGCATGGGTCTGTATTGGTCCTGTTGTAAAGTCTGATCAGGGAGCCCAAGTCAGGCTGCTATAAACATGTGGCACAAATCATTTAAAGTATCCTAGTAGGTTTAGATTTTTATTTTATAATTCTTTTTTTTTTTTTTTTGCCATAGGCTTCTGATGTTAGCAGTTCAGTTTCTAAATGCTATTTTAGAAAAAAATAAAGTGTGGCACAATCAATTTTCGGCTTCTTCCCAACAAATCAAACTCTTACGTTTGAAATGTCAAAAACCAGGGTAAATTTTCTAGAACTATTACATTTTTTAATTTGGGTGGTGATTTTTAAAAATGAATGGCCAGCTTGAATGTTCCAAACTTTTGAAAGATTTGTCTATATAGATCTGCATATGTTGTTCTGATGCATACATTTAGCCTATACACCGATCAAAAGAAATGATAATGTGATGGCCATATGGAGAACCACTAAATTATTGGAGATAATTATCTGAAGTGAGGGTAATTTTTTTCTGTTCATGTGAAAAAGTTATGGAAATACAAGATCTATCGCACTTAAATGTGCCATATAAGCCCCTCTTGTGTCTTACCTTCAACACATGTTAACCTCTTAATTACATCTAGCCATATCTACTGTAAACTTACTGTACACGCATTTCACATAATTTTTTTTATTTAAATCATTGTACAGCACAGCAAAGTCACTGAGTTTAGTTGACTTACAGAATGTAATGCTAGTCTGTATTAGGTTACATGAAAACATTTAAAAACGTCCATCTGGTCACATAGCATTGGTGAGGTAGCTGAATCATTTTTTATGAATGTTTATAGCTTTTACTTGTGAGTCACTATAAATAAGTAAATGAGACAATGATGTTTGCTATAAAAATGCTCATGTGTTTAACTGAAAGCCAATGATTCCATGTGCTGAGTAGCATACTTAAAGCAGTAGCACTGTATACCTTTATCTCTTTATATTATCCTCAGATTACAGCTTCCTGTTATGTATATCATAACACATTCTCAATGTATATTCATTTGCCTGAGAAAACTTGCATTATAATTCTTTAATAGGCTTTGTTTTTTTTTGTAAAGCAAAAAATTTCATAAAATCCACACAGGTTTGGCTTGTGCATTTAAAGTTCTACTGCTTTAAGTCTGGAAAAAAACAGTTGGCAAATAATAATTTATTTGGGTGAGCACAGAAAAGTGGATGCAAAAATAAAAACTGTTAAAGCCATAATGGGCAGAAATGACTAAAAGCAAAAACGTCAGGGCCGGAGGTGTAAATGAAGCTGGCAAGCACACTGCAGTTTAGGTAGGGGTCACTGATTTCATTTTACTATACCCTCTGGTCCTCAAATTCTTTGAGAAGCTTTGCAGTTTTTGCCTTCTCAAACAGCAGGTTCTGCTCGAGCTCCCGAATTCGGGCATGCTCCAACTGCGTCTGTGTCTGCACCCAGGGGATAGGAAAAAGAGAGACAGCAGGAGAAAAAGGTTGCAATATTATCCAACATCTATATCAGAAAAATATTGTCTTCAGGCTGGAATGGTTGCTGAAAGAGAAAAGTGTAAATAGGGGGAACATGTTTGCTCCAATTTTGTGACTGGTTGCCCCGAAAGCCAAAAAGCGTACACAAAACAGTTGAGATAGCCAATAGCAAAACAGTAAGAAGAAAAAGGCTTCACTTAACTGCACCAGGTCAAGAGACCATTTATACATCTTTGGAAATAGAAGACAACTGAATCTGGGTGAAAAACTATTTAATTGTATATGCTGTTATTTGGATCAGATAAACCTGAGCAGCTAAGTACTGTGTATGTAAAAAAGAATGTCTTGCATCCTAATTTCTCAACCTTGAAAAACATGTATGCATTGTCATCCTGTTCTAGGTCAAGCAGGTTTGACTTTTTATAATATCACCAACTTAAAATATGCTGACACTGATGTATCTATTGTATATCTTTCTCTTTTATAGAGTTGAGTCATGCTGCCAAAATACAAGAATAGCAGACTCTGAGTGCCTTTTAATCATTGATTAGTATCACTATACAGCCCTCCTAGCAGAAGCTTCGCTAGATGCATTTTTTGATAATACCAAAGATAATACTTTTCTAGATTTAGACCATTTATCAAATGTCGTATTTCTAATAAAGATTTTCTGAATCAATACAACAAAAAAGGTGATTGAATACATTATCTATTTTCTTAATTTGGATATATGATCGCAGAGCCCGGAAGCTTTCCCCACAAAGGCACTTGAATGTCATTCCACAATGTGTTTCTATGTGAGTGAATGTCAATGGAAGGGGCCATCTGGGAGGATGAACTGCAAAAGAATGGGGACATTGTGACAGAGAGCCAGTGTGCCTGTGCATCTTGGCTGAGACACGATATTTATAAGTTCTAGTAATGCTCTGATAAGAAAGCTTCTAGAGAAAAACACTGATAACATTCCCCCATGTAATCTTTTACTTTAAAAAAAAGTCTGCACAGGAAACAGTCAGAGTGAAAATAATATTGTCTTTCTTCACGTTCAGACAAAAATAGATATATGTTTTAATATGAAGCACAATTTAAGTTTGCATAGCACAGTACTTGTCTATACAGTGCAATATTTTCCATGAGTATAAATGTAAAGCTTAAAGTTTTACTACAGCTAGCACTTACAGTTTTCTCTTAAACTGGCTATGCATTGATCGAATTTTGATCAGTGTGTGTGGCAGTTCCGTCTCAACAGAAGTCAATCGTTTTATCATCTTCTGTCGAAAGGCAAAGTCTTGATCAGTGGGTGATTATTAATGTATGCTGACAGAAGTAGGAGCCACTGTCAGAATATAATATCGAAGTGGGGGGGGGGGATCCTCCGTCCACCCTGTTTGTGTGGATGAAACAATGTGTTGGTTTTTTTTTTTGTTCATTTGCCTGCTGTATATAGCCACCTTTAGGGCTCATGTGCACACAGACTATGTTGACTACCGGCCCCGGGAAAATGCATTTTACCACCAGTTTGCTGCGTTTTGCTCGGTCAAAATGTTCCTATCCTGAACGCAATTCTTCTGCATTCAGGAGAGGGAGGTTTAACCTTCCCTAACCACAGCAGCTTCTAAACTGTACATGGGCACATAGGCTTTTATGGAGTTGAGATTAGGAGCTTTTGGCGTTTATTTAGAAGCTGTAGTGAACATGAGCCCTTAGCCCCCTGCAAAGTCCCACAAATGCCTGTTGAGCATGTCAGAGAAGTCCACCTATTGTCCATTCTCATACAGGCTGAGTCTGCTTGCACTGCAAGGGAAGTGGCTATCATCACTTCTTTACAGTCCCCATGCTCATAACTTACAGGGATCACGTGAACGGGAGTCTAGGATGTTGTTTTCAACACTGGAACTTGTATCTGTTACTATACAATGGTTTGTTGTTGTCAGTACTTTATGTTAATTGTTTTAAGGAAGGTCGATACTTATTCATTTAAATGTTCTTTTTTTTATTTGAACATTTGCTACTTTCTTGACATTAGGTCTATAGGATAGGTCTATTTGTGTTTTCATAATTGACACTATCCTATGTGGACTTCACTTTTCACGATTACTTTATATATGGTTTTCATCATTATTTTTAAATGTATTGAATTTATATGTTTGGTTATTTTGATTATTTTTTTGTGAATGTCTGTGGATACATGACTTTATATTTAGATTCACCTGGCTCCTTTTGATCCCTTTCACGGATAGGTCGGCTTTATTGCAGCTCACAGGAGTATATGCAACATGACCGAGAGGACACCGATTATCTCCTTTGTTGAACTGCATCACGCGGCACCTGTCTAGTGAGGAGAAACTCAAGGAAGCCTAGGGAGTTAATTAGGCAACAGCTGACTGCATGTTGGGCCATTGGCTAAACATGGGAAGTGATCATCAGGATTCATGTATATATGTCTATGTATACTTGTGTTGTATTAGCTATGATTAAGCGCCCTTAGCAGGGCGTGAAACGCGTTAGCCTTTTTCCCTGTCTGTACTGCATGGATATGGATCAATAAAGCATGATAAAGGAGTGCGGCCGTCCAGAGTTTTCCTTTCATATCACTGTTTCCAGCGCCTTGAGCCCGCACCCTCCGGGACTGTGTCATTACGGGAGGAATCAGGTGTTCTGGAGCTGTCCATATTAGTTTTTGGCTATCATCACTGTCACTGCTGATTCACAACCCTGTAACTTGTAAATCATCACCTGGCTCATCTAATCCTTTCTGGATAGACAGCACTACCACCCACTGTGATCTGCAATGCCTGGTAGGGGTAGAATGTGAGACACAAATGAAGGTGATTTGGCTTATTCAGGAAAGGACGTTTTCTGTTTACTGTAGAAGGCTTGTGTATCTCACAGTTCCTGGATTTGGGACCAATGTAGACTGTCAAAATACAGACTTTAGTTGTATTTTAAAAGTGGTCCTATACAGTCCAGTTGTCACAAGTGATACAATGGACTGGAGAATTGCTTTTGATATCAGACTTTGTATGGGTAATCCAGACAAGTGCCACAAGTATTCATTATCACACATAAAGATCTTGCTTTAAAACCAGACACCAATCATGCCCTGCTTTATAGGGAATATGGAATGGACCTTGTACTATCTTTGCCATGTCAGCATGGTGACCAAGTCAGGGAGAACAGGTCCCAGTGCTCTGGCGGTTGCCTTTCATGGCTATCCTAATGCTGTTAGCATTCTTTTAAAGTAAAGTTCCATACATCTTGTGGCACAAGTAAGCAAGAAGTTTAACGTTTATAATAAAGTATCTGCTGAAATCTATTTTAAAGAGAATACCTGTGATATGCAGCAATAACTGTCATACTGTATTGGCAACAGTACCCTGTAAAAATTGTGGACAGGCTTCATGATGGGGAAAAAGATTGTATTACTGAAAACAACCAAATTAATATTTTTCCATAAATGATATAATCATTTGCTACTGGCATCACAGATAAATTTCTATTTGTGTTTGCTTTCCACTGAAAACCAAGATATCCTTGGCATGCCCATTAGATTATCTGTTACAACTGCCCAGACCAGGGTACACCTTCCACCATCACTAGTCACCTTTTCTTTAATAGGTCTGCTGGAACTTGGTCACACTTTCCTATCCCAGACTCAGTAAAATAGTGATGTTCCTCAGAGCAACCAGTCAAGTCCTTTAATCGGTGATGTACAGTACAGAAACTAAAATAAAGTCTAAGGGTTGTGTGAAAAGCTATAATAATAAAGCTTTTTTGGTACACAACTACAGTCATAACAGATTTTCCAAATTAAATATCTAGCTAAATAAAGGAATTGCATACCTCAAGATCTCCCTTTGTTATGGACTCCTCTTCCACTCTGAACTGGAGGTCTTCTACTTTCCTATAACAGGATAACAGATTTATTATTTAAGACACTGACAGACCATTAATTCAGGGACTATTACCTTAAGAACTTGAAGAAAACATAAAAAAAATCAGTTTGATTCAATAACTTGTACTTCTCTAAACTGCTTAAAATAATTTTTCAAGTCATCCACTGTAATCATCTAAAGCCTATGTTTAATTCATCAAGCTGTAAAATGTCTTTAAAAATGCAACACACATTTACTATTTATTGTATGCTATATGAAAAGAAAGAAAAAAAAAGATTGCATGTATAGAATGGATTTTACCATTTGTATTATAGGACTATAACACAAATTTCCAATAAACCCAAATAAATGCAAATCTCACAGAATCTGTATGTATTTTGAATATCACATGTAAAAAAAAATGTTAATTTTTCATACAAATGTATTTCTAATGTTTTACCTTTTTTCCTCCTCTAGTTGGTTAAGCAGCTCAATTTTCTCTTTCTGTGTTGTTTCTACCATAGAACGAGCCCTCTGTAGATTTCCTTCAGCCTCTGTAATATACTAGCACAGAAAAAAGCTATTAGCACAAAAAAGCCATCTTGGACCCACTGTACTGTACATACCAAAACAGTCAAATGCAAATACAAATTGCTTACTATAGTAAATAAATATAAAAGATACATTGACCCTTAATATTGGCATTAAAATGGAAATATTTTAAATGCTTTCAGTTTTAAAATTATTAGTAACAAGTAATATAACCTGGTGAATTTAGTATAAGTTAAAGGGAACAGCTGGGACAGTTCCCAGAAAAAAAGTCACCCATATTTATGGTAAATGGGCTTCTGGAGTAATATGATATCCTGCACACATTTACAGCAGATTCAGTTTTACTACCGTCTATAGAGCTTAGCCACCATTTTCAGCCAGTGTGTTGCTTGAGTAACAAATCTTTTCATAAGCTCGATGCATATTTTAATGGTCAATGTCTACAGCCAGGCAATGTTTCCCTCCTTGGATTCATGCGTGACTGCATGACTGCATAAAACAGAAACTGTATTAGCGGTTATCTGTATTCGACGATCACTGTGATATGCTTGCATGCCTTTCTCTAATAAAATTGTAGAATTAGCAAAGCTTTAAGCCTCCGGCATGCAGTTTACTATATAGATCATATGAGAATAAGTTGTATTTTTATAAACACTTTAAAAGTTAATGTTTCTTTTTTTTAAGAAGATCATAGCTGTACATATCTTGCCTTCCCACAAAATGCTTTAAAAACATATATTAGATATAGTATTCTTTGAAAGTTAACTTATCTTTATAGTGCTTTGATTAATTAAGATTTATTGCGATAAATCTCACTATGAATAGGCGAAAATTACAGGAGAAGTGACCATGAAATTATTATTATCTTCTTACCGACATTATGGGACCTTTTGTGTTGAAATCAACTGTGCAGAAAATTAACAAACAAAAAATTGCACAATTGGTATACACATTAACGCCTATACAGTACATGGACACCAAAACCTGATTTGCAATAAGCATTCTTCAAACTGCTGTATGTAGTGAGTACACAAGACAAACATGTAACCTCTTGTGCACCCTGGGAGCTGGATGGAAGGAATGGATCCGTCTGTCATCCATGGACCGTGGTGGAAAGTCCAAGGTGTGTACTGAAGTCTCAGAGGTAAAATGCTGGCTTTAGAAGGCTGCAGGCTCTGAAAAGAGCTAGAAAGAACTCTGTGCGGACATAGAACAGAAAAAGAGCAGCGCCAATCTAAGTGCAGCAGTATAAAAACATCTTAAAAAGACAAATGGCAACTCACAAGATAAAAGCGTTGTCAGCGCATGTATGGCAATAGGCCTTATGTAGAGGTTCATCCACTCCTTCAGGAGGACAGGCTGCAGGCGAGGAACACCTGTGGCAGCTGGTTCCGGCTGAGCTGGTGGCATCCAGCACTTCCAGAGACTCAGATGGGGCTCAGGAACCGCCGCTGACGTAACTACTGGGTGCAGGGTGGAGTGGGAGGTGCTCGCGTTTGGAGCATTTGTGCTCCTTCCTCAGGCAATAGGGGGCGGCCATGTTTGTGGTGACTTTTTATCTGTTAGGGATGGGTGGGTCAGGCGGTGCTGAAGTCTCCACGCACCCTGGTGTCGTGTTCCCGGGATATGCGGGGATGTTTGGAAAGGGACCTTGTGTGAAGTATGAGCGGCACAGAGGTGTAGTGGTTAACACTTTTGCCTAGCATGAATGTAATGCTATGGGGAACTGAATCAGCTAGGAGTGAGAGCAGAGGGAGGATTAAAGTTGGGAAGAGCGATCCTAATGCAAGGGTCGCTTCAGGGCAAGTTAGGGGGAAAAAAACAGGAATGAAAATAAAATAAAAATAAAAATGAAAAATATAAAAAAGAAAATGTATTCTCATTTTTTCTTTATTTTCATTACTGTTTTTTTTCCCCCCTAACTTGCCCTGAAATGACACTTGCATTAGGATCGCTCTTCCCAACTTTAATCCTCCCTCCTAGCTGATTCAATTCCCCATAGCATTACATTCATACATACACATACTAGGGCCAATTTAGACAGGATCTAGCTAACCTACCAGCATATCTTTGGAGTGTGGGAGGAAACCGGAGTACCCGGAAACCCACGCAGGCACAGGGAGAACATGCAAACTCCAGGCAGGTGTTGTCGTGGTTGGGATTCCAACCAGTGACCCTTTTGCTGCTAGGTAAAAGTGTTAACCACTACACCACTGTGCCGCTCATACTACACACAAGGAACTCAATCCTTTTCCAAACATCCCTGCATATCCTTGGAACACGACACCAGGGTGGATGGAGACCCGACCCGCCCATCCCTAACAGATAAAAAGTCACCACAAACTAGGTGCCCCCTATTGCCTGAGAAAGGAGCACAAATGCTCCGAACGCGAGCACCTCCCACTCCACCCTGCACCCAGTAGTGACGTCAGCTTTGGTTCCTGAGCCCCATCGGAGTCTCTGGAAGTGCTGAAAGCCACCAGCTCAGCCAGAACCAGCAGCCACCAATGTTCCCAGTCTACAGTCCGTCCTCCTGAAGGAGTGGATGATCCTCTACAAAAGGCCTATTGCCATACATGCGCTGACAACGCTTTTATCTTGTGAGTTGCCATTTGTCTTTTTAATAGATGTTTTTATACTGCTGCACTTAGATTGGTGCTGCTCTTTTTTGTTCTATGTATATAGTGAGTAGCATTGTACTTGATGGCTCACTTCAAATGGGTGTTACATTAAACTTCTACACATTCCCAACTCTACTAAAAAAAAACTCTTTTCCCATTTTGTGCTTCATATAGATATATTCTGCCACTTCCTGTCCTGATGACTGCAACTCTACCAAAAAAACAACCCTTTATTCCTATCTGTGTCCCTTTAGAGAGATATTCTGCCACTCCCTGTCCTGATGACTGCATTGGAAGTAAAATAATTCAAATGGGGACATAGACAAATCCTTACCAAATTTATAACTATTTTCCACTATAAAATAATGTTGTAGTTTTTAAATTATTATGTTGAAATTTTTACTAACACTGACAATGTAGTCCTATTACTTGTACAACTTAATACACGGACAAATCCCATTCCTTCAAAGACTTGCCCAGCAATTGGAAATAATAAGCGTATGTCAAGGCAAAACTGTTGAGGTGCCAGAAATTTAATGCAATACTACCTTGACATGACAACACAGTGTATTTTTTGTATTTGAATTCCAAAACATGTTGTTGTCAGTCCTGCCTACCTCATTTCTGATGCATTATAAAGATCACAGATTTGTCCTTATCTTTTTCATCCTCCTCTTCATCTCTATAATCCCTCCTTGTGTACAGGCAGAAGAGCACAGGAAGTGATCAGCGCACACGATTTTTGGTAAAATCAATGGGTATTTTTTGCACTTATCAACCAGACATAACAAAATATTTTCAATGGTACAGTTTGAAGCCCAAAAGTGAGCAGATATGATAAGTTAAATGACAGGGTTTACATACACTTTAAGCATTTTATGACTGGTGGCCATGTAAAATATTAATCCAAAACTGGTAGAATGACTTGTAATAATTGACTTGCCTGTAAGAGGTGGTTAATGTACCTTTAAGGATGGTCGCTGCCCTGTCTCCAGCCAGTCAGGGCTGGACTTTTTCTCACTGGCTAGGTTGTAAAAAGTGGGAGAGGAGCTGCTACGGACATTGGTGCAAAGGAAGAAATTGCCATGGAGGACTCTTATTTGTGGGGGCAAGGCAGCCATGTGCTTTCTCACACTGTGGACCCCAGCTTGGGTCTGTGAAATATACCTCAGGGTAATATATTGTGAGGGTAGTTCTGCAGAATACTGGCAGTCAACCCCTCTATGCAGGATGTGTATTCCTACTGTATATAAAGAAGCGTCGTGCCACTAGCTGAATTTTGTAAAGGAACAGCTGTTAAGTAAAGCATTCAGAAAAGCCCATTTCTGGACTTGACCTTCTCTCATTGGCTGAGCTGGGATGAGTGTTATTTCTAATCTGACATAAAGGGTTTACATACTCTGGAAGGCCTGTAATTTAATTTGGTTTGGTGACCGGCATTACATCCTGTGGCCCTACGGGCAAGAGGCAGAGGAAGGGGGATTCTGCTGCTGGTCTGTAACATGAGTGAGAAAGACTTGAGTGTGCTCTTGAGTCTCCAGTTATATCAAGAAAGCCAGATAAGCCACCTATGGACCGTGGGGTTGGATGCATTTGGGCCACGTGACCATGCACAGCTTGGTGGCCCTGAGGTCATTAGATGGCGATGAGGAGGACAAGGTTTTTATGTTTCTCTACCATTAGAGGACCCTATAACATGCTTATGGCCACATATAACTTTTTTTTAGAGTTTATCTTTCATTCTATGCAACTGCATCATAATCTAAGTAAGCTTCAGTTAATGATCCAGTAAAGTAGCAGCCAATCTTTGAGCTGGCTCCAGTATAGGAATCCTAGCAGTGACATTAATACTCTTTATAGTAATTGTAATTAGTACCATAATATTGCTTATAGTAGGTAATGCTGTTTGTATGTGATCTAATGCCAGTGCCAAATTAGTAAATCACTTCAATGCAAGATGGAAATGAAAAAGATGCTTCAGCAGCAGATGGGGCTTGCCTGTACACTACTAAAGCCCTTATATCTAGCCATATGACATAAACGTGAGTATATGAATGAATACATAGTCATTGGTTTACCTTTTCATGTTGGGTTTTCAAATGTGTAAGCTCTTTCTCTACTTCACAGATGTGACTGGTGGCTTTAGCTACCTCAGCTCGTTCCAGGTCTCTTTCAGCCAATAATTGCTCAATGTGTTGCTGCTTTTCCTTCAGAGCCTCTTGAAGTGCAGTTGTACCAGAGATTTTTCGTGCGTAGCGAGACGATGTTTCTGTGAGCTATGGGCAAATCCGTTAGCTTCAGGTTACAATAATGCAGGGAATATATTTCTTTTCATTATATCAAGACGCAGATGTTTACTATACATAAAAACACATGGCTCTAAACGTGGTATGAGTTACATACTACATAAAATTAGTCCTTTTAAAACTAACATGTCAGGTTTAAATGTATAATCAATAAGTTGTGTATTCTTTTATTTTCTGAAACTTGACAAGTTCTACCTACCTCATTGAAACACCAAAAGAAAATTAACACTACTTTTGGAGGATTTTAAATCATGAAAGTTAACAAAAAAAAATTCCAGCAAAAAGCATTTTTGTAACAGGCTTACAAACTTGGGAACTGTGAAGGGGAGATATTACATTACTAGAGTCCCAATTTGTTCTATAAAGGTGGCAGATTATGCAACCCACTGCTCTTTATATAATACTATATCAGGGTCTGGTGGCACTGGGACTGGGCCGTAATCGGCACATATATTGCTATGACAAGGTTAACCATAGTAGTTCTGTTAACCATGTACAATTTCACATACAAACTCCTTAAGTTGAAGTAAAGTAAAGTAGAACTAAAGGAATTTTTTACTTTTTGGATATAGTAAGGGAGGGTTAAAACCCCTGTAAGTTTTTTTGCCATCTGTGTCCTACTGGAGAGATTTCCCTTTACTTCCTTTCCCATCACCAAAACAGAAAGTGAGAGGAAATAGCTGTAAGGTGTGTGAATCCCTGGTTGTCACCAGAACTGCAAAATTTCCTTTCTACCTGTCTTGCTGACAACCCAAAATGTGGTATATTTTTCTTTCACTTTCAGTGTTAAGGGTCCTTTCACACATACAGACCATTCATCAGTTCATCAGTTCCGTCACATCAAAACGGATGAAGTATTCATCCGTTTTTCATCCGTTTTTTCATCTGTGGTCATCATTTTTTTTTTACATTCACTACCAATGCAAAAACAGATGAAAAACTGACTGTTCGTCCGTTTACATCCGTTTTTCGTCCTATCCGTTTTTTTGCCGGATGAAAAATAGGACTTTCATCTGTTCAAAAAAACGGATGTTAACGGAAGCGGATGAAAACGGATGCAAATGAATGATCATCAGTTGTCATCCGTTTTTCCATAGAGTTGCATTGATGTCCATTTTTCATCCATCAACGGATGGATGAAAAACGGACAAACGGTCCTTATGTGTGAAAGGGGCCTTAATGGTAAACAGAACAAATTGAGAGGGTGAATCTCCCTAATGGGGGCACATACTGCAATAAAAACCTGACAGGTGTTCTCTTTATCCAAAGCATTTTACCTTTAGTTATACTTTATGCACTCTCAAATATTCCAAAAACCAAGTGCAGTGCCAAAGTGCCAACACTGTTGCACATTACTTTGGCAGAGCTGAAGAATATACTTTATGCATTATGCCAAAGGAAAAAGGGGGAAAAAACACATTTTAAAGCTTAATAAAATGAACTATTGGATGTTATTAGAATGCTTTCCTCAAAATTCTATTAACAATTTGCTCCTACCAAGCCACTCCTGCTGGGTCTGCCTCCTACAGATGATGCCACTGAGCTCACTGAGCTGATGGAGGAGCTGCTGGGACTGTGAGTCAATGCAGACACTCCCATTGCCATCCTTTTGCTCTTCTTAGCTTTAGCAGGACTTGTAGATGGAAAACCAATGCGGATCACTTTGTGGATAGGAGCAAACAGGCCAAACTTCGGTGGACACTGAAAGTACCTGTAGTAAACAAAATAAATAAAATAAGCTGACATTCATTGACTAGCAGAAAATAGCTGGCCAATTAAGTACTATAGCATTACAGTCAGATAAAACAATACAGAATAGCTTATATAAGGGCTTGTTTATGCCACAATACCTGCGTTCAGTGTGCAGTTCTGCATACACATTTAGTGCATTTGCATTGTTTGTGGTGCATTTTTAGGCACTGTTGCCTTCTATTTTTATACAATTTTTTTTTGTTTTTGTTCTTACTGAGCTGAGGTGCATTCATATGTGTTCTGGTACAACTAAAGTGGTTGTAAAGGCATTCTAATGAATTCTAAAGCCTTCTGTGTGCATCAGCCACCCTCAGCCCCCCTAATACTTACGTGAGCCCATCTCAATACAGCGATGTGCACGAGTGCCTCAGCCATCTGGGCCTCTCCCTCCTGATTGGCTGAGACACAGCACCAGCGCCATTGGCTCCCGTTGCTGTCAATCAAAAATGGCTAGCAAATTAGGAGAGAGAGGGGGCGGCGCCGAACAACGACTCTGTGTCTGAATGGACACACGGAGCTGCGGCTCGGCTCAGGTGCCCCCATAGCAAGCTGCTTGCTGTGGGGGCACTCGACAGGAGAGAGGGGCCAGGAATGCTGGTGTGGGACCCAAGAAGAGGAGGATCCGGGGTGCTCTTTGCAAAGCCACTGCACAGAGCGGGTAAGTATAACATGTTTGTTATTTTTAAATGAAAAAAAAAAGGAGACTTTAATATAATTTTAAGAGCAAATAAATGCAGTATGATGTACTGTTTTTAAATGCACATGAAAGCACTGCAGTGGTTTAAATTAGGCTCATTGAATTACTAATTTTTCTTTACCAGCACAGGCATGCACAAGTGTTGCGTGCGGCCCTGCACAAGACACAAATTAAAATGCCCTGTGTGGATAAGGCCTTAAACTATATCAGGGATATGCAATTAGCGGACCTCCAGATGTTGCAGAACTACAAATCCCATGAGGCATAGCAAGACTCTGACAGCCACGAGCATGACACCCAGAGGAAGAGGCATGATGGGATTTGTAGTTTTGCAACAGCTGGAGGTCCGCTAATTGCATATACCTGAACTATATCATTCATATACTACTACTCCTTATCTGCTCTTCAAATATCTCAGAATTGTGCACTTTTTAAAATACATGCAAGAACAGCATCCTTTGAACAGCATCCTTTATAGCAAGGGTCTCCAAACTTTCTAAACATAGAGACAATTTAATGACTTTCAGGCTTCAGGAGGGCCAGGCTGTGGCCAGAGGGAATAGAAAATGCTCTGGCATCAGTGGGAGTAAATAATGCCCTGTCATTGGTTTTAGTGGGAGGAATAGTGTCCTATGATTAGTACCAGTGAAATAAATGGTTTCACTATCACTGATTTAAGTGGGAGGAATAGTGCCCCGTCATTGATTTTAGTGGGAGGATTGGTGCCCTGTTGCTGGTATTAGTGGGAGGAATAGTGTCCCATCACTGGTATCAGTGGGAGGAATAGTGCTCCATCATTGGTTTTAGTGGGAGGAAAAGTGCCCCATTGTTGCAATCAGTGGGAGGAATAGTGTTCCATCCCTGGTGTCAGTGGGAGAAATGGTGCCCCACCACTGCTGTCAGTGGGAAGAATAGTGCCCCATCAATGGTGTCAGTGGGAAGAAGAGTGTCCCATTGTTGGTGTCAAAGGGAAGAATAATGCCCCATATTTGGTGCAGTTGGAGGAATGGTGTACCATGATTTGTAGGGGAGGTGGATGTTTGACCCCTAAGGGGAGTTTAGGTAACCACAGCCATTAAAATAGTTCTCCACACTTTTGCTCCTAAGGCATTACCCTCTTCATACCCAGAGCCAACAGACACTGTAAAGTGGCCTCTTTCTCTGAATTGATTAGTGTTACAAGAAGGGAATGCAGAACATGTCTCATTCTCCACCAGCCCTTCAGATCTTCCCTTGACACAAATGTCTTGTTATTAATATCACTCTGCACATTATATTTTTTTGCCATATAGACACACACCATAAGAAGCTATCCCACTTCTACATATGCAAGGCCTTACTCTTGTGACTCCCCAGGCCAGGTCCCTAGGCCAATCCTGAGCCACAGCAGCCTCCAATATGGAGACCAAGATGCAATGAGGGGGAAAGGAAGCACACCTGTCCTCCCATCCACAGGGCTGCCATCACCCACCAGTCACTGGCTTTCACCAACGAATGATTGGCTGCTATTTCTGATATAATGTGAACCAACCTTGAAGGTTAAATGTGTTTTCCCAAATGTACTTATCTACAAGGGTTAACCAGGTACAAATCTTCTACAACAGCACAAGGCTGTTTAACTTGGTCCTGACGAAGCTACGCATTCCATTTGCGAACGGCGTTGACATCACTTTCGCCCATGATGCCAGCAACAGAAGCCTTGACAGCGTGGAGTGTATGGAGGCTGGAGATCAATGTGCAGCTGCAATCTCTGCTGGATGACGCTGGTAGTACACCACCTATCAGAAAGTGCCTCACTAGGGAAGCCCAGTACGCCACTGTGACTACCACATTGCGATGATGCATGGACAGATGGTCGGTTACCGGAGTCAGCTAGAGGGGTGGTAAGCCTGGTGCCACTGTGCACACACCCTTCCATGCAGGACTGATCCCATAGCCATCTACCTAGTGGTTTGCTGGTTTCCTACCTTATGGATTTGCCATCTTGTATGACACACTCACCCCAGCATCCACTTGAGGCCATACTCCGGCATCCCTACCACAGCCATGGATTAGCAAGGTGCATAGGCCCCACCACTGCTGGCCACCTGGTCTGCACATCCACTCATTCCCCCAGCAGCTATGCTCCTCCAGCATAGAATAGGTCCAATGGCACACAGCACTGCTACATGCCCCACCTATTCCTCCCCTCCCAATGCTTGAGCCTCCAGGGGTGATTGTAACAGCCACCTTGATTCTGCTATTGGTAATGCAATTGGGATTTTCCCATGTGGCACAGTTGTTAGAATCGACCTGGCGTCTGGACGTTTTGTATTGTTGCGTGTCATATTTGTTTGTCTCCTGTCATTGTTTGTGTATCCATGTTCCCTGTCCACTCCTTTTTCACGTCCAGAGGCTGTCCCCCATGGAGGGGACTATGAATTTTATGTTATGACAAGTTGATTATCAATAAATTATCCAATTTTGCGCAAATCTAGGTTACCCGATATTTTGTCACACATAAGCCTCGGTATGCTCCCCTTCTTGGGGAATATTTTTTGGTAGCTGTTTAACTGGGAGGGTTGCATGCCTTTAACTTCCAAAGTAAATGTTCTTTTGATACACCATGGATACACTTTTTCTTGGCTACAGACATCTTCTAGTAAATGACACTGGCAAATTCTTCACTTAAATAAAGTTATTTTTACTGGTGAACTTAAGATTCACCTATACATATTACAACATTCTCCACATACATGTACAAATGGTTGCATACAAATTGTTTATGCTATTTGGCTGGAGGTAGCTTGGTGGTGCTGCTGAACTGGCACACTGTTCCTAGCAGTTCTACAAGTGCAAGAGAACATAGTGTGGCCCATTCCTGAGATGCAAAATGTTCATTGACCCAGTGAAGGGGAAGCAGTAAAAAAGCAGAAGAGTTCCATTACTATGCTTGGTCTTCACTGACTTTTTTTTTTTGTTGGAACCCCTGGGGTTGATCCTCTGCAGATATTTATACCCCAGAACACAGGATATGAATCACCTGTAGAGGAAGATGCCACACATGACCCAACTCCTGCAGCAAACAACCAGCACACAGAACCCCAGAATAATTACCTTGAGCAAAATACCGACATACAGTAGGCACCTGCCTACACATTGATATCAGATGGAATAATAGTGCCCCATCATTGGTGTCAGTGGGAAGAATAGTGTCCCAAGGGCGAGATAAAGGCAAGCAAAGGACTGCAGTTTGAAAACCACTGCTTTATAGTATAAAGCCAAAGTGAAACTTCCTGTTTTTAATCTTTGAGGATTCTGTAGCCAGTAGTGAACTTGGCTGCACAAAACATGCTTTATCTCAATACAGAGTTTATTCACCTCCAGTGCCCATACCATCTTACAAGCATCTCACAAGCAGTGCTCACGCTTCCATCACACTGATTCCAAAAAGAGCAGCCCACATCCCCAGCAGTGTTTACGTCCTCCACCATAGACAGTGCTCAGTAATGCCTTACACAGGGTGTAGAGGGTCAGCGCTGAACTTCAGAAATGAAATGTAGGAGAAGTGCAGGAGTGTAGTAATGGGCATAAATCTGGCAATGCAGTGGCACTGTGTGTGCCTAACTGGCCATGAATATCTTATAAAGTGATCTGTTACTGGACCCATAAGTGACTATCGTGGGGTTATACTTATAACACCCAATACCAGCTATGTTGGATCTGCTGCTTTAAATCAATATTATGTTTATTGATTTAAGCTTTAATATTGATTCTGAGTAAAGTTTATTTAAGAGCTTAATTGTGAAATAGCTCTGTACTTGGGTTACAGGATTACGGCATTCTGCCCATTTCGTCTAAAACCTTCTAAACCAGTGGTTCTCAACTCCAGTCCTCGGGACCCACTAACAGGCCAGATTTTAAGTATTACCTTGGTGAGATGCAGACTAGAATACTGCAATCACTGAGCAGCAAATTATATCACCTGTGATGCATTTAATTTATCCTGCAAACCTGGCCTGTTAGTCTTGTCACCAAGAGTTGAGGCCAGGAGCCCTGGGTGATTGTCCGGTCCAAACGTCCTATTTAATTTACGTAGTGTCCACTATATTAAACGACGAGTCACTAACGTCATAAGATCAGACGTAGAGTGGTTCCATTATGAATTTTAGACCGGACAATCACCCAGGGCTCCTGACCTCAACTCTTGGTGACCAAATCTTCCAAAATCTGCTTTACCCGTCTTACGGCATTAGGACATTGGGTTCATGTCTCGATAAAGTGTTAATTCGAGAATTTATTTGAAATGAGTCTTAGTTATAATTTCGAATTTAGTTATTTGTATTATAACTAAATTTCGTCGTCTAGGTTGTATCGACCATAACCCACAATATTCATATTGGGGTGCTATCAGTGAATACCCA
>BLSH010371186.1:609958-621571 GCA_018402905.1 Glandirana rugosa | reverse complement strand
TCTGGGTTAGTTTCGACTAAGGTAGAAGCAAGCCCGGAGGCCGGTCGGCCGCCCGCACGGCCGACCGACGAACCCGGAGGGCCACCCTGCAGGAAAAGGTGACGAACCCTATTTTCGGCTCGTCGAAGAATCGACGTAACCAACAGTAGGGTTCTTTCGGTTGGCGGCCTAGTTTTTTTTGACAGGGCCCCACTACGCACGTCGACGTCCGTAGTGGGACTATCATGGGGAAGTTCGGCTCCGGTGTATAAACGCAAACCAGCCGTACTTCCCCAATTGACTGGCTCTCCTATACTGTTCATGGCCTTCTACGTAAATGTTGTAAGGACATTCCACACTTCTGAATGGGTCCATTGTAAGCTATTTGTATTGATTAACCCCTTCATGCCGACCAAACGCAAATATGTGGCCTCGGCTTGAAGGGGTACTATCAGGGTGATGCCTGCAGCTGCACGCATCACCCCGGGACAGTTTTTTTTGATCCGGCGGTTGGCTTTCTTGGGATGACAACCAATGCAGCTAAGAAGCTGCTCGGCTTTTATCCCAAGCAGTGGAAAAGGACGTCCCACCGGGAGGCCCAAGCAGCCAGCCGGCACGCCCGCCGGCTGGCCGGAGGCCCGAACGAAGATGGAATCAGCTTTGATTGGGTCTCGGATCTAGTAACCCAGAAGCGATGTCATGACATCCCTTTCGGTTTACAGAAGACTTAAAAAATGACAGCATTCAAAACAGCCTAACTATGGCATTTTGAATGCTTTTAAGTGCAAAGGAGGGATTTGGGGTCTAATAAACCCCAGATTCCTCGCTTAGGGGGTACCAGTCACTGCCTATTACTGTCACAAGGGATGTTTACATTCCTTCTGACAGTATTAAAAGTGATCAGAAATGTTTTTCTCAAAGTCACAGTAAGTGTAGACAATGTTCAAACCACACATGTGAGGTATAGCCACGGTCGTTAGAGCGAGAGCAATAATTCTAGCACAAGACCTCCTCTGTAACTCTAAGCTGGTAACCTGTAGAGGTTTTTAAAGCGTCGTCTATGGAGATTTTTAGGTACCGTAGTTTGTCGCCATTCCACGAGTGTGCGCAATTTTAAAACATGACATGTTATGTATCTATTTACTCTGCGTAACATAATTTTTCACATCATACAAAAAATGGCCTAGCTTTACTGTTTTGTTTTTTATTTTTAATTCATAAAAGTGTATTTTTTCCCCAAAAAAATTGAGTTTGAAAAACCGTTGCGCAAATATTTTGTGACATAACCGCCATTTTATTCTCTAAGGTCTCTGCTAAAAATATATATATATATATATATATATATATATATATATATATAATGTTTGGGGGTTCTAATTAGTTTTCTAGCAAAAAATACAGATTTTAACGTGTAAGCAACAAATGTCAGAAAAAGGCTTAGGCATGAATTGTAAGTTATTTGTATTGTTTAATATTCTCCTGATTGCATTCGTGTGGTTACCTTTACAGTTCACTTTGGAGCATAGTGATGCTCCGTTTCATATAGGTAACAGAGTATTTTCTACTTTCAAAATGACCCTATAGATGTGTGGTCACAAACTTCAAAATCATCTGTGCTGTGAAAAAAATGTGCTATACCGGTATATTTGTACTTGTACATGAGCATAATATGCACTGAAAAAGTTACACAGGCATGTAACAATGTTAACATCAAGTGAAGGATACAGTGTTATATATGTTGCAATCATACCATGTAACAAACAGAAAGTAGTGTGTCTGCAAAGTTATAAAACTGTCCATTAACATGGTGATCTTTATAAGAATTTAACTTCACCAACGGTGTTGTGTGTGTTTTTTTTAATAATAAAATGCCAATTTTTTTGAGGCAATTAGCATACAGGGAGATAAAATGATATCAATATTTTTAGAACACAAAAAAAGGCATCAGGTAAGAGCCAATTGTTCACAGGAATTTGGGCAAGCTACCCTTTTATTCCATATCTTCTTAAACTTAGTGGGACATTCCATGGCCTCATAAGTTATCCTATATAGTGGCGTTGCCTTGTTGACCAGTCTCTTCCAAAAGCTGATATTTAGATTAGCAGTATATACTTAAAACTATCCTTTTAAGTGCATATGAATAAAAGATGTAGAAAGGTTTTTTTTGGGCACACTAAGATCAAGCTCCCTAACAATATAAAAGGGGTCCAGTCTTGACACATATGTTGGAAACGGTAAATTGCTAAGAAATAAACTCATTTGTGAAAAAAAAGGTCAAATTTTAGTTTGGTTCCAAATCTAATGGCAAATATTTCCATCCGCCCTTTGTGACAGGTGAATCCAATTTACTCATTTTAAACAAGTAAACAGGGGTGAAGAAACTCAATGGAAATACTGTAGTTGGACTAGCTTACCTCTTCACTGATATAACTGTATTGAAATAGAAAGTAGAGAACTACTCCCATTCCTTTTCAGAAAAATATAAGAATATTTGTGGATCGTTGTTCCTGAACTCAAGAAAACCAGGAAGGTTTACCCTGCAAAAGAGTCTGATAAAGTCCAAGCCATGTCCAATTTGATTGCAATCCAAGGTTGAACACCTACCCTCTGTACCCGTGTGGGGAATGCACTGGAAGATGTCTCCATTCAAATCAAAGTTACTTTTCTAAAATAGCCACTCTCCATCTGACATTCAAATTATTATTGATCAAGCACTTTGAACGGATCATTCTCCTCACTACTAGTATTAATCAAGATGTCTCTCAGAATTCCATTAGGACTTAACAATCTCTTCAAGGTTAAAATCCAACAAATTCAACATTACAAAACAGGAAATCTCTCGAATATTTCCACATAAATGTAAACATACACGTTAAACTGTCAGCATAGATTAGATGATGTCCTGAATATTTGGTCAAGAGTGCAGGTCATAGCAAACCAGCTGTTGTCTCCACATCTGCCCATTACAGCACTGACTTTCCCCAGAAGAAAAGGCCACCTGCACTGCATACATCACTGGCTACTGTAGTGATAGTGCGCTTTTTGGAAATCTGTGTTTAAAAACACCATACTCTGGGTTCTAAAAAAAATAATATCCCAGCTGTTCTGGGTTTATGTCAAAATCATCTGCATTCTGTCTCTTTTTTGGATCCGCTAATGCTTTTGAAATGGCCAAGTATATGAAAATTAGCCAGCTGGCTCAGCACTAATGTTCCATTCCTTGTTCTGATTCCAGACTTTAGGAATGTCAATTAGACAAGTGGATGAGGTCACCAAAGTTTTGGATGACCCCAACAGGGGCCTGGCAGGTGTTTAACCACAATCTGTCATGAAATGTGCATGACAAGCTAGACAAATAATACGTATAACATAAATATATAACTACCTCTTTACAGTTTTAACCATCATTTTTTGAATGTTACATTCTGGAGAGCAAATCCCGCTGTGCTGACAGCTGGGTTAAAGTACAAAGGCTTTAAGAAGAATGTGGGAAAGCGGCAGATAAAGCCAGAGCTAAACTGAGAGAAATGCTTCAAGGCTATCTGGACTAGATAAAAATATAGGAAAAACATTTAAAAAGGGTTGCTGGAACACATAATTAGCATAACCTATTAACACTGGAATGGATGCAAGACAACACCCAGGAAATTGTTAGCATTTTTGAAGTGTAAAGGACAGTAATCATTATTTCATAAGGTCAGATATGTTTTAGATAGAGACTGTGTATTACATTTTAATTACTTCTGTTTTCCCAGTATTTCTCCATTATAACCATTTGTAAAGCAGCCTACAAATCCAATATAGCTATCGTGTTGATAGTTATGCTGGACATCATTTTTAGGATTAAAGTAACTCTTTCCATATAAAATCCTAGAGCACCATGGCTGAAAAGCAAATATCTCCCCTTGTGAGACAAACACACCTCTCAATCCCTGCAATTCATAGAGTGTCATAGACACATATTGGAAATCTGTCTCCTGTTTGTACTACAATAGGCGTAAATTGCAACAGATTCATCTAATCAACATATTGTCCATAGTCAGTATAGAAGGGCATACAGCCAATGTTGGCACCGTATAAATCCAAATGAAAGAAATAGCCAGCATTCCTTAAATACTGTGCATTAGAAACAAAATTCTCAATTTTATTTCACTCCAACATGAAATACCACTTTTCCTATCACTGGCATTTTATGAATTTGTCACACACATCTTAAATAGCAAGGAAACTGTCGCACGACTGGCTCAATTTTAATACACCCATAACTCCAGAAGAGTATTGCAATTGCTTTATTGAATTACCCCTCAATTACTTTTTAGCCAGCAGTTAGATTGCAAAATCTTTTTAAAATCAATAATGACACCGACAGCATCCTTAAAGTCCAACTTACAAATTGCAAAAAAACCTTTGCAGTAGGACCCCCTTGCTCTGCAAGGACTTAAAGTGGTTGTCAACTCGTGACAACCACTTTAACCTACAGGTAAGCCTATAATAAGTCTTACCTGTAGGTGCCCTGCATATCTCCCAAACCTGCAGGGTTCAGGAGATATGCAAGTGTATTAGATGTGCCGATGTCATTTCGACACATGCACAGTGAAGAAACGGCCTCCATGCCGTTTCTTCACTATGATCGTGCCGTGACTGGCGGCTCCAGCCACGCGACTCCGGCCAGTCACAGAGTCAGAGATCGCGGCCCCGGAAGGAAGAGGGGCAGAAGATGGATGCTGCCAGCACAGGGGACAGCGCTGGACATTGCAGGCTTCATTTGCAGGTAAGTAGCACATAATGGACTACTATGCGATGCATCTACTTTGCACGGGAATGTAGAGAAAGTAAACCCAATCTAGGTTTACTTCCTCTTTAATGCTCATTAACTCTAGGGGTATAGAAATGTGGTGTAATACTTGCTTATTCCTTACTTTGGCAGGTTCCTACATCTCTACAACCAGTTCTCCAATGCTTCTTCTCTAAGAAGCTCCAGCTGGCTGTTACACAATGACGTCATCAAACACCATGATGTCATCAAGTATAATACAGGGCCAATAGCCCAATAGCCCTGCATTGTATGTGAGGATGGTGCAGGACTGCCCAGAACCCAGAGATAAGGAGAGTTCTGGAGCCTGCCAGACAGGAGCAAGAATAATATGACATCTTATTTCTCATCCCCCAGAGTTAATAAGAATTTAACCCTGCAGTGCAGGGTTTTCACTGCAAAGGTAGTTTTCTGCACGGTCTGATTATACAATCTCCTTTAGATTTACAAAATCTATGCAATATGAGGACACACCTAAGCTATTCATTCATTTTGTATCAAATCAGGCAGATCTTTGCACTACATAGTTGATAGTAGATCTGAAGAAGTTTGTAATCAGGACGTGCTTGAACAGCTTTAAAAAGATATGGAGTGTGGAACAGTACTAAATGGAGAGCAACAGTACTATAACTGGACAAAATGTCATAGTCTTTTATATCAAGTGAGATATTGTACGTTTTATTTAACTAAGTTAATGTTTGGTATAGTTACTATAATACCTCTGTCCCATGTAAATGTGTATTTTCCTTAACCACTTGACCTCTCTTCATGACCAGGCCTTTTTTTGTGATACAACACTGCATTAATTTAACTGACAATTGCGCGGTCATGCGACATTGTACCCAAATAAAATGTATGTCCTTTTTTTTTGCATCTTTGTGTTATAAACAATTTTGAAAAAAAAATAATTTTTACTTTCTGCTATAAAACATATCCAATACACAGATTGAAAAAAAAATCAAATTTCTTGTCAAATTTAGGCCAAAATGTTTTCTGCTCCTGTTCTGTGTAAATTCATGACGATCGCTGGGTGCCGGAGGTAATCCATTGCCCAGCACTCAGTGATCAACATCTGCTATGTTTAAACAAAGCATGACCTGGTCGCCAGAAACGTGCATGCCCCCTACCATGATGTGTGAGTTCATGTAATAGGCCGTATATCTAGGTCGGCAAGCAGTTAAAGTGAAAGGCAAGACAAAAGCTAACTAAGCTTAAATCTACTCCACTTTTGATTAATTTAATCTACTCCCCCCATTCTAAGCCTATTCTATCTACCCTGTAATAGGAAAGATACCTATACTTATCTATTCTGAAGTCGCTCAAGGTCTGTTCACATGATCAGGTCCCAGCACCGGCTTTGGTGTAGAGGAGGGAAGACTGACAATGGATGCCCCATAAAAAGCAAATGGGACATCATTGCACAAGCTACATAGCCATTATCAGCGATCTGCTTTCTACATTGAAGATGGCGCTGGGGAGATCATGTGACCAGACAAGAGTGACTTCAGAATAAGTAAGTATAGATATTTTTCTATTCACAGGGCAGATAGAATAGGCTTAGAATTGGGGTGGTAGTAGATTTAAGCATAGGCAGGCCACAAATGGTGTGAATTTCTTTCCTGCAACCCATGGAAAGAAATTTTCATGATTCCCCATAAACACTGACAGTGCTGACAGGGGAATCCCTCCTGCCAATCAATTGTGGGGGGGGGGGGGGGTTTAGTTTAATGGTGTTCAAGCATTACAAGACCCAAAACCTTGGGAGCAACAAAGGGATGTGAAGATTACAGTCACAATTAACGCTTCTCAAAATGGTAAGACATCTGGATATAGACCTAGAAATTCTATGTTGATTCAGCATAGTGATGATATCTTTGTCCACTTAGCCTCCTTGTTCTTAAAGCACCACCATAAAAAAATATTTTCTCCTTTTTTAGGTAGAATCTATAACAACATCTTTGAAGCTAGAAAATACACCATTAATTGTAGTTTGTACACACCAAATGGATGCCAAAATAATTGTCAAGCTTTTATCACGCTGTCTATAACAGATAACCAGTTGATGGAATACATGGATCACATAGGATTTTCCTATGGCATAGCCATGAAAAGCAATATCCATAAGGTCCTTACTATCAGCAGACTTCCCATATAAAACTGATGTTATTGATCTGCAGTATGATTGCAAGATTCCTTATGATGTTTACACGGCTACAAATTTCATAGCCTTATTTTAATGCTACATAAATCATCAGAATCATGGATGGGAATGAAAATGTTATGGAACAGAGAACTTTGAAAGAGAGTGTATATCTCATTTCTGTATGACCATGAAATTCTTCTGTAGCTAGCATTTCCACATCAGTCATTATGTGCCGCTCTAGCAATTATTAATGAACTTCGAGCCTTCTTTGTGTTCTAGATGAATTGCTACAAATTACTGTAATAAAAACATTCTATAGAGAGGATTGGGTCCAGCTGACCTGCATGCACAAACTTAAATAACCTAGACTTTATATAGATTGGGACATTATAAGTAAATTCTAATTGCATATTGCATTATACGTTTTGACTCTTGTGCAATGGTTTACTCTTGGTCCTTTAGCCCCTAAGAAAGCAGGCAAGGCTCCAGCAAAACATGTTACATAAAATTAAGAAACTAACAATGTCTATAAATTGACGTACAGGGAGATATTCACTTTATAAATGTGGCTTGTACAATATCCAGTCACATATATAATATAATAATGTATGGAAGCAGCGCTAAATCAATTAATAGGTGATTAAATCCTAAATCAATATTTGTTCAGACAAAAAATGAAATAATATGTGTTATTATGATGACACCAAACTTATTTTGTGACAAACATAAATTATAAAGTGACACCAAACTAATTTGTGAAAAACATAATAATTTCATAAAAGCCCATCAGTAAGGACATTAAGTGCAGGGCTCATTTACACTTGCTTCAGCTTCAACACACATGAACAGCTAGTTTACACTTGCTTCAAAACAAGGCTTCGGGCGCGCTTTGTAACTTGCTTCGGCTTCATCACACATTAAGGGCTAGTTTACACTTGCTTCAAAACAAGGCTTTGGACACGCTTTGAGAGCGCTAGTCAAAGCTCCTGTCACTAAATAAGATGGTTAGCTTACAGTCCTGTTTACACCTTGCTTTTGCCTTTCTTCGCTTCAAAAATTATACCCCATGGAGCTTTAGTTGTGCTTCAAAGCGTCTTCAAAGCCTCCATAGAAGTCTATGGCAAAGCTCACTTGAAGCCCCACTGAAGCCTCGTCAAAGCCCCACAAAGCCTCACCAAAGCCTCATCGAAGCTCCACCAAAGCCTCATCGAAACTCCACCAGAGCCTCATCAAAGCCCCACCAAAACCTCATCAAAGCCTCATCGAAGACCCATCGAAGCACCAAGCAAAAGCAAGGTGTAAACGGGACTGTAAGCTAACCATTTTATTTAGTGACAGGAGCTTTGACTGGTGTTCTGAGAGCTTTAACAAAGAGTGTCTGAAGCCTTGTTTTGAAGCAAGTGTAAACTAGCCCTTAAAGCTCTCTGAACACTGGTCAACACTCCTGTCACTAAATAAAATGGTTAGCTTACAGTCCTGTTTGCACCTTGCTTTTGCTTTGCTTTAAAAATTATACCCCATGTCGCTTTAGTTGTGCTTCAAAGCATCTTTAAAGCCTCCATAGAACCCTATGTCAAAGTTTGTTTGAAGCCCCACCGAAGCCCCAATGAAGCCTCATCGAATCCCCACGAAGCCTCATCGAAGCCCCACCAAAGCCTCTTCGAAGTATCACCAAAGCCTCATCAAAGCCCCAGCAAAACCTCATCAAAAGCAAGGTGTAAACAGGACTGTAAGCTAACCATTTAATTTAGTGACAGGAGCTTTGACTGGCGTTCAGAGTGTAGGAAGCCATGTTTTGAAACAAGTATAAACTAGCCTGAAAGGAGGTATGTTTAAAAGCAAAATTCAGAAAGGAACAATCAATTTGCAATCCAATTATTCCATAAGTGTCCTCACGTTTCCAATTTTCAGTGCTTCCATCACCGGGTGACACCAGATAAATGAGCCTCTTACAGGATCCAGTGGACTATCATATAATATGGTCAAATGCGCATATTAAATCCCTTTGAGCAGGAAAACTTCCAACACCAGGTACGTATCCAGTCAAGGTTAATCCATCCTTTTCACTGCCGGTACAGGATTAGAGCCGTCACAATCCCGAGATACTGGGGGTGCAGATAGGATTCTCTTAGGGAAGAGCAAACGTCTGGGTGAACAATATCATGTGGTCCACTTACTGCACTAGTGCCAAGATGCCATCGATACCAACTTTGCTAGGAGAACCACCGACTAAAATATCCCTTTGTAAAATTTCCCCAGAATGCAGTAAAACGGCTGAAAAACCTGTCGCAGTGGCGCCTCTGCAGTCCCTCCTTCAGCGCTGCCGGAATAAGTGGTTGGTTGCCAGGACCGCCCAGTGTCTAGCAACCCACCACGTGGTTAGTCAAACTTGACCCCCCCCCCCCCCCCACGGTATTCAAAGAGAACAGAACTTTATTCTCCAGTCCTGGCTTTTGGAGTCCTCCTACTGGATTTAATATGCACATTTGACTATATTATATGATGGTCCACTGGATCTGGTAAAAGGCTCATTTATCTGGTGTCAGCCAGTGGTGGGAGCACTGAAAGTTGGGAATGTGGGGACACTTATGGAATAATTGGATTGCAAATTGATTGTTCCTTTCTGAACTTTGTTTTTTAACACACCTCCTTTAGGCTGGGTTCACACCTAATATACATGCGGCTCCCAGCAGGGGTCCGGTGCGTCTTGGTTCACCATTTCAGGCCGATTTCAGGTCGAATTTTTGTCTGAAATCGGAGCTGAAACAGACCAAAAGATGCACAGTGCTCCTGTGCAAATTCGCACTGGAGCTGCATTGGAGATATGAGAACCAGCTCCATAGAGAGCTGGTCAAAATATCCTGCTACAGGCGGTCCCTGGGTTACAAACAAGATGGGGACTGTAGGTTTGTTCATAAGTCGAATTTGTTTGTAAGTGGGAACAGGTACATTTTTTAAGTGTAGCTTCAGCCAAAACAAATATTTTTTAGCTTTTTGCATAGCATAGGGAAGGGTTAACACCCCTGTAATGTTTGTTTTGCTGTCTATGTTTCTGTTCAGAAGATTTCACCTCACTTCCTGTCCCAATGATAATTGGATTTTGAAAATTTTGGGTTGTTGTGGAAACAAACCTTGGTGATAAAGCTTCAGTGGAGACACCTTTTTCCCATAATAACTCTTACAGGAGTGAATTTCCCTTCCTAGGGGGAGATTTCCTCTCACTTCCTGTTGTCTCCCTGCGTTTGTAAGTAGGAGTCGTTCATAAGTCGGATGTTCATAACTAGGGGACTGCCTGTATTGTGAAATGGATGCGGGGAAGCAACATCCAATTCGCAATGGTGTAAACCCAGCCTGAATGCCCTTACTGATGGGCTTTTATGGACTGATTCGTTTTGTCACAAATTAGTTTGGTGTCGCTTTATAATTTATGTTTGTCACAAAATAGGTTTGGTGTCATCATAATAAAACATATTTAATTTTTCTTTTAACAAATAAGGATTTAAGATTTAATCACCTGGCACGAGGGAGGACCCCCACCGTGCCACCGTCCAAGATTAATAGAAAAGGATTGAAGGAGCAACTCCTTCAAAAAATAGACAGGACTTTGCAGGCACACCACAGGCACTTGGTATCATAAAAAAGGATCTTTATTACAGCAAATTGATCACATATGTTAGTATATGTCATGTATGTGATCAATTTGTAATAAAGATCCTTTTTTATGATACCAAGTGCCTATGGTGTGCCTGCAAAGTCCTGTCTATTTTTTGAAGGAGTTGCTCCTTCAATCCTTTTCGATTTAATCACCTGTTTATTCATTTAGTGCTGCTTCCATGCATTACTATATTTTTGCTGTTGGTGTCACAAATTGCTTAAGCGGCTTCTCATTTATAACATATATGCTCCAGCGCAGGTTTTCCATACCATTTTTTTGACATGTATAATAATAACTTAAGTTTTTAATGTTTTTTTTTTTTTTATCCAGAAAAGTTTTTATTGAGCATTGTCACATACCAGATCATAGCAATAACAGTCCAAGTGTCAAAAAAGCATCAATCATGCAAAAAGAAATAATTACATTGCAAGTTTCCTATCCACCTTACGGAGCTGACATATATACAAAGTTATCAATCGCACCCATTTCCATAAATGCAAAGATACACATCACACAGATAGTACATAACATCGTTCTATCTCTCCTATGAGCCCAACACTCTGTCCATGACTAGATCTTTTGGGGCAAGCCCCGGCACAGCTAGCCAAGGTCCCCAAAGTTTTTCAAATTTTTGGGGGTTACCCCTATGTTGGTATATTACTTTCTCCATTCGCAGTGTACTACCTACCGCATCCACCCATTCCCTAATCGATGGGGGGGTTTCAGATTTCCAGTGAGTCATTATCAGTTTACGGGCCAGAAAAAGCACTCGGGTGATAGCTTCAGTAGTGTGCCTCTCCCACTCCAACTCCTCAAGAAGATTCAGGATACAAAGCTTGGGGTCTAGTACGATAGACACCCCGAACACCCGGTTCAGGGTATCTACCACACCCCCCCAATATAAGTGCAACTTCGGACAACGCCAAAGCATATGAATCAGGCTCCCATGGTCCCGCCTGCACCTGGTACACTCCGGAGTGGTAAGCAGTCCCATCTGATGTAGTTTATATGGGGTATAGTACA
>BLSH010371186.1:597187-609327 GCA_018402905.1 Glandirana rugosa | reverse complement strand
GTTTAGAATGTAAAAGTGTCAAAACTTCGACTGATATCTACCCCTCAGGCGACCCTGAAACATAAGACTTTCGGTGTGTGCGGTGACAATTTTATGTGACTAGTCTTCAACGTCAGTGACTAGTTTTAAACAGAACAGGGACGATTTGACCTATGTAAAACTAGTCGGATACCGGTCGAAATACAGGGGACGTCGTACCGACGTCAGAGACTGGTAGAGAACATCATACGGACATCAAAACTTGGTAGAGGACCACACACAAATTTCAGAAACTGTTGAAAGACATCGTAATGTAAGTGACTTATAATACACACCGGAATACAACTACGGTCCCGGTGGGAACTCCGGCATATTCCCAAATATTTAAAGGACTTGGTTAGCGGTATATCTCCTCCCAGCGCACCGTGCTTCGGGTCTGTGCCGTCTATTGGCATCAGGGCCGATTTGGTCCAGTTAATCAAAGTTTTTAATGTTTACATCAGTGATGGTCAACCTATTTGATGTAGGGGGCCTCAAGGGTGGCCCTGGCATCAACATAAGGCCACACATAATATTCAGTGAATGTAATGCTACAGAAAGTTGTCAAAGACTTTAAACACACACCAGGAGATGGTTCAAAACTACAGGCATACTACAAGAGATGGTCAGAGACTGCAGCCATGCTGCAGGGGACATAAAGCTGGCCATAGGCTGATCAAAATGTATCCAGTTTAGCAGGGACAAGACAAATTTTGATCAGTGACTGCAACTTCTGATCAGTGTATTTTAACAGTGGCGTGTGTGGCTTTCAGAATACAAAGTCCCAGCGGACTCCCCATCTATAGTCAGCTTCAAAACTGTGAAAATGTAAGATTTGTTGTAGACTGGGGACATGCTTTGGGAGGCAGTCAAAGACAGGAGACTAATTAAGTGACCATAATGGGATATGCTAGAGATCGCTGTTATTCGTGGCTCTTTACAAACCAGAGCTTCCACACTTATATTCCCTACCTTACAGCTCCCTTAAAAATTACTTGTGGTACATTTGATATTTCTTTTGCCAAATTTGAAAATTACAGAGGGGGAAAAATCATAGGATACCAAAGGGGATGAAAAAAAGAATAGTATAAAATAAATCATCAATGTTTTACTAGAAGGCAGTCTAAAGAATACATATCATTTACATCTAACCCCCAATTGATATATTCTCTTGGAAGCTAAACATGTTTTTTTTACTTACTCTTTGAGGTAGGATAAATAGGCTTAGGATGACCCACATTCCTCTTTATTTTTTAAAGTGGTTCTAAACCTCAGACATGAAATGTGAACCAAGTGTATCCCTTTATAGTGTGTACTTGTCTCAACTCAGAGCACTAAGTGTCATTTCTGTCTGCTGCCCCTTTCCTCTACTATCAGCATGAGTTACTTCTGAAAAGTTTTCCTGACTCCAATAGATAAAAGATGAGAGGAGAGGGAGCTCCAGCACACAGCCTGTGATTGACAGCCTCAGCTCTGTTCCTGTGTGCTGTGCGAAGGGGGGTGTGTCCCTTCCCTCCAATCAGCTCTCACTGAGCTCTGCCAAGGGCTCCCCAGTCCCTGCTTTCTGGAAGCTCAGACAAGCTATAATAATTCTGCACTTTGAACAGATGTAGAGAAGAGAGGGTCACATAAAGAGACACAACTTATGTAAGAGGATTTGTTTAATCTCTGTGTATCACCAGAGGCTAGTGATTTCACTGGGTATATGGAAGGGTTTACAACCACTTTAAGACCCCTTTCACACTGGGCGGTTTTCAGGTGCTTTAGCGCCTGCAAAGCACCTGATAACTGCCTTCCCTGCAGCCCCAGTGTGAAAGTCCAAGTGCTTTCACACTGGGGCAGTGCGCTTGCAGAACGGGAAAAAAAGTCCAGCAAGCAGCATCTTTGGGGCAGTGCAGGGGCGGTGTATATGAATGGGCAGCTCTTCCGAAGCGCCGCACCACGGACATTTTTAACCCCTGTTTAACCCTTCTTGGGGGCTAAAAACAGCCTGTTAGTGGCCAAACCGCAACCGCCCACACTGTCCCAGTGTGAAAGGGCTTTTACAGTTACGTCACTTTAACAGTTTAATCACTTTAACAGTTTAGTGCCTTTAAGGCTACTGAAATTTAAATTCTATGCTCTTTTATTCTATATTTATTTATTATATTTATATAAGTATATAATTATGCATTTATACTTATGAGATTTTTTATATGTATTCTACTATATACATTTTTTGAAGAGTATTATTCAGTATGCTTATCATTTGAGTTATTGCAGTGTTGGGCATCAGAGGAGGAAGACTTCTGCTAAATAGGACACAGCAGCACAAAGGACATATCTCCCTGCAGGTAAGTAATGTTCCTTGTGTAAACTTAAGCAGAGCTATACTCACCTTCTTTCCAGAACTATAACGTCCTGGAACTCCCAGCTGGCTGCTGTCATCTTCATCCCAGCGGCTACCAGGTATCGATGCTTGGCTGTTTTAATTGACCAGGTCGCGATGGCGTCTCTCCTGCACATGCGTGGGAGTTTAGTTATCTTCGCATTGCTAAAACAGCTTGTTGTATGATCATCCGACTGTTAGTACGCGAGATTAGAACAGCCGACGTGCGATGGTCGTACAACAGGAGTTGGATGAGCAGACTAGAAAACTTTTGTTGTACAACAAGCGGTCGTACGACCCTTGTACCGTGTGTACAGAAAAGTTGGTCCAACAAGTTGTACGTGCAAAACATGCATGCTCAGAAGTCAGGAAGTGTCCGCTAGTGTAAACCTACGTTCCTAATTCACAAATCACATGCACCTGAACTTCCTCTTTAAATGCTCGTAACACGTCACCACGTTAGGCTTGGTCGTACGATCGCTCAGTATGCGAAACAGAACAGCCAACATACGATTTTGTACGTTCAGTCATACGACCGTCGCATCGTGTGTACGAGGCTTTGGTGTACAATAGTAGACATGTGCTAGCTAGCCTTGGTGGACTACTGCTTCGAGTCCATCCTCTTCGGGTCCTAGCAGCGTAAATTTACCTCACCTAACACAAAAAGGTAGAGTGCACTACACTCACCCCCACCAACCCCCAGCTGGGAAAATTTAGTGCTCAGAGCAGCGCTGTGAGCACTACAGATCCTGACCACAGTGCTGCTGCATCCAATCCCTCTCCTCTCACACTGCACCAATCGGTACGGAGAGAGGGGAGAGATAAGCCAGAAATGCGCCGGCTTTTTAAAAACTGATCGCTCCGTCCTTTGATGGAGCATTCACGTGGTAGCTGCGAGTGGCCATTTACCACGATCCGTGATGCGCCGGGTCCCGGGGGCACGCGATTCTGGGAAGAGATCATTGTACGCCTTCCCAGAATGAACAAACCACGCTGTAGCCGTCATTCGGCTAGGGCCCGGTTGTGAAGTGGTTAAATAAGTGACTTCTGTGAATCCACTCTTCGAGAAAAATGGGGGCACTCCACACTCACCAGATGAGATGGACCCCCTTTTGTTATAATACAGAAAGGATCTAAACGTGCTTGCAGGTCTTATGGGGAGACCTGACCCACTACGATACCAGCTGCGTGCTCCTCACAATCCTGGACTCCTCCAAGGTAATGGCTTGTGGTAGGTATTAAGGCAGATATTGGGCATATTTAATTAAATCTTGACGTGTTTCGTCACTAGTAGGTGATGTTCTCAAAAGCAGCTTTTGAGAACATCGCATACTAGCGACGAAACGCGTCAAGCTTGAGTCTCCTGATGTCACAGCTGGCCCGGAGAGTGGAGTGCACCACACTAGAGACTCCATAGCAGTCCACTTCTCCATGAGATAGAGGGGCCGTATACACCTATTTTTTGTGTACTTTACTATTATTTTAATTAAATATGCCCAATAAAAACCGTCAAGGATTTTATGCTATGAGGAGTTCTTTACTTCAATAAGTGGAATACCTGCCTTAATACCTACCGTGAGCCATTCCCTTGAAGGAGTCCAGGATTGTGAGGAGCATGCAGCTAGTATTGTAGTGGGTCAGGTCCCCCCATAAGACCTGCAAGCACTTTTAGATCCTTTCTGTCATATCAAAAGCGTCCATCTCATCTGGTGAGTGCGGAGTGACCCAGTTTTTCTCACAGAGTGGATTCACAGAAGTCACTTATTTAAAGGAAGCAATTTTGCACAGGAACACTATATGCACTTTCGTAAAGACTTTATATTTACATGTTTCGCATATTTTCTCCACCACTTTATATATTGTATCAATTGCATTTGTATTTTTTTATCACTATAATTATTTATGCAAAATAACTCATCACTATATGATTTGATGGTGGAGAGATTTAATGAATGTCAGTACTCACTAGTATTAGGTAGTGTCCAAGAGGAGCATGCCCTGTACATATTAAGTTTCATTCTTGTTGTCCCACTAGAGTGGGAAATTCATACAGCAGCAGTTCTAGACACAAGGTTTTTGTAGTTTCTGAGGCGCAAATGTTTTCCCATCACTAATACTTTGGATGCCCAGCCTTTGCAGAGCGCTAGGCATATTTGTAATCCGGTGGGAAATGTCCAGTATTTGCAGAACGCTGAACATATTTTTAATTCATGGGCGCGATCGCCTGCTGTGGTTGCCACGGGAGACAGCACAAGTTACAAAGTCACCGAATTGCAGAGCTTGGTTCAAGTGTCCTCCCCAGTGCTGGTTGAAGCAACTGGGCATGCTGGAGTGACGATTGGCAATGGCTCCCGCTGATTACTATGGGCAGCGGCACTTGTAGAATGTCACTGTATAAGAGGCAAAGCACATAAATCCTCCCCAGAGTTTAATCCTCGCTAATAGCAGGAAAAAAAGAACAGTTCACTTAACAACTGGCAGATCTTCCGTGAACAGGTGAATCCTGGACGACGCCCCCAAATGTAGCCATGCCCCCACAGGGGTTGCTGAAAGTTGTGGTTCACCTGTCACTATGCCCTCAATTACACATGTACTTGCACCCGGAGTCAGTAAGAACAGGCTGGTGCTTGTGTTTATTATTAGGGGATTTAACTTTGATGGGTATAGAGTAATTATGGGATGCCCAGCAGATTAAACCGTTCTTGAACGGGACCATCTATAAACACTCCAGTATATACACTTCTCCTCTTCCTGCAGCACAACACTTGCTTCTCAATCTACTCTTCTTCCTCCAGCACAACACTTGCTTCTGGCCTAGCTAGCACACAGTGAGGCCTATTCTCAGTTTAGCAAAGTCTCAGTGAACCGCCCATTACAGACAGGGACCATGGGAGCGTTACTTTAGCAACAGTAGAAGTATGCTAGCTAGCCTTGGTGGACTACTGCTCCCAGTGCATCCTCTTCGGGTCCTACCAGCCCACCTGGCTACAATGACCCAACTCCACTGCCCAGTGACAACACAGTTCCAACTGGCTCTTGCACACTTCTCAGACTGTCTCTCACCCCAATCTGTTCCAGTGTGCCTCTTCCAGCTTCCCAGGGTGTGTATCACTCACCGACACCTGACAACATCTCTCCTGGAGATCTTCTTGGCAGTACTCTCTCCCTCTGTCCTCCACTTGTTCTCTCCCTTGTGCCTCTGTTCGAGCATCTCCACTATCCTCCTGGATGCACCCGAGCCCCAGGTCGAAGTCACCCCCCCAGACTAGGGCTCCCTCAAGGCTCCGCCAGCCTCAGTACTCCATCTCCATCTCTTCCACCCAAACTCTTCTCCCCAGCTGGGCTGACCCCCAGGTATTTGAGAAAGCCTGCCCCCTGCCAATCCAGAGTTGGTGATTGGTCAGGGTTCCCCAAACACCCCAGGCAGGCCTGACTAAATTTACCTCACCTAACACAAAAATCTCTCTGAGCACCTAACTATAGGTAGAGGGCACTACACTACAATAAAAACATCCCATCCCCTCTGTAACATAACATTATGTATCCCTGTGCCTAAGTTATATAAATAAGCCGCTGATCTGTACCTATATTAAAGCATCTCCCGGAGCTCATGTGACTCCTCGGCTCTCTCTCCTCCCCTCCTTCCTCGCTGACATCAGCGGTTGTGCTCGGCCCCGCCCACTATAGCTGTCAGCCGGGCAGAGGAGAGAGCGAGGAGTCATGTGAGCGCTGGGAGATGATCTGATATAGGTACAGATCAGCAGCTTTTTTATACAACACAGGCATAAATAACGTTATGTTACAGAGGGGATGGGATGATTTTATTGTGTTGACTTAACAACTACTTTAAGAATGAAGAGTGCCCAGTGTGCTGGTGTCTGCTGTGTTAGGTTGAAATCTGAATCTGAAGTCCTCGGCCCCAGATACTCTTCAACGGTCATGTTCCAATGCTGTGGAGGGTAATATAAGCAACTTACACCTATGACAGGCACTCATTAAGTGCCAACTATGCCCGCTCTTTCCAACCCCATTCTCCATTCATGGAAGCCATACTGCTGGTTCCCACAATGAAAAGTGTCCTGTGATGGAGGAGTCTGACCTTTTATTCAACTACCTGTCCTCCATTCATAGAGCACTTTCCATTTTGGAAACTACCAGCGGCTTTTATCAATTAAACATGTGGACATAAAGGATGGGCATAGTCAGAACTTAGCGAGTGCCTGTCACAGGTGCACAACTCATATTAACTCCTGCAGCACTGGAAGATCACCACTGTTGGGATATCTGAGGGCAGAGAACTCAGAGGAAGATTTCAACCTGACACAGCAACCACCAGCACACAGGACATTCTTTCTCATTTCTACCTTCTATGCTCACTTCTACCTGATCCGCAGAAGTCTTGCCTGTGTGCACTTCTTTGGCATCACACAGCCTTCTGACAGCTATAGGTCCTGCCAATCATATACATGCTACATACACAGCACCATCTGGTGCCTGTAGGGGAAAAGCACAACCCTTACACATCAGAGGGGGATGCAAAGGAAGATAAATATTATATATTTTGGTATGATTCAGACCTGCCAGCAATGGCATTCAGGGGAAGAAAGGTAGCCACAAAAGACAGACTGGTAATTTTGATTCTTGTGTATCTTAGTTACTGTTAAAAGCATTTGGACTCTGAAAACACAGTGTTTTGCTGAAAGTACAGTGGGGTTTTGTTTGGGAGGTTACTGCAGTTATTTGCTAGCACGTGCAGCAGTTTGCTTCCCTTCCCCCAAAGACAAATTCTCTTTAGGGAGACAGTTAGTCTTAGTCTGTAGGGTTCAATATTGAGTTGGCCCACCGTTTGCAGCTATAACAGCTTCATCTCTTCTGGGAAGGCTGTCCACAAGGTTTAGGAGTGTGTCTATGGGGATGTTTGACCATTCTTCCAGAAGCACATTTGTGAGGTCAAGCACTGATGTGCCTGAGAAGGCCTGGCTCACAGTCTGCGCTCTAATTCATCCCAAAGGGGTTCTATCGAGAATGGTTAAACATTCCCATAGACACACTCCTAAACCTTGTGGACAGCACTCCCAGAAGAGTTGAACTGTTATAGCTGCAAAGGGTGGGCCAACTCAATATTGAACCCTATAGACTAAGACTGGGATGCCATTAAAGTTCATGTGCGTGTAAAGGCAGGTGTCCCAATACAGTATATATATATATATATATATATATATATATATATACACATACATATAGTGTATATCAGGCTCAAGCAAACTGAGAGACCTGAAACAAAGCCTGAATGTAACCCAATACAACCTAGAAATGCAATCACTGAACTGTTAGATAACTATTTATACCTGGTACCAGCAACAGCTCCATCATTCTTTCCCAATGGCTCATCCAGTTCCACTCCGCACCATTCTCCCTTTGCAAAATCTGTCTCACCAACATAGCGAACTACGCCCGTCTTTGTTCCACCGACCTGAAAGGCAATACGCATGCATGTAAACAAGGTAAAACACAATATGATCACTGCACTACAATTCATCCTGGAAGAGACAGATGCAATTTAGTGATGCATGTTTACAAGTCCTTATTGTCAAAGATATCACAATGGAAAAAAAATTGTATAATAGAGTATATCTAACCTATTTATCATTCAGTGTTACAAGACAAACTATTTGAACTGTTTCATTCATTCAGCGTTCAGAACATTGTTTTCCACTTTTAAGGGCTACTACACATGGGTGCAATAAAAAAAAAATTCTCCTACATAAAAAAAAACATTTTTATCTGCATAAATACCTATAGAATTGAGATGCATATGGGAAGCTGTCAATGTTGGTGAGCATGCTGCTGCAGAATCCAAATACAGGTCAGGTACCTGGGAACTGGCCAAGTCTGGCCTGGCAATGCTGGTTTTTCACTTTAGTTACTGGCCTAGCTCAGTTCTTTCTATTTCCATCAATGTTAATGCAATTCATTCAGAATGACTGAAAGCCAAGGCCACTAGCCCACTGCCTAGTGTCATCCAGTGACACTTTGTTAACGTTTACATCTTCCCCTGGTCCTGAATGAGTCATTCATTAGGCAGTGACGGCGACACAATATGACCTGGGCCTTCGGTCATTGACTCTATTCTGGGGCAGATGTTCTGTTGAAGGACACTAGAAAGTGGCAACGACACATATGGACACAGTGCTGGACTCCATTCTCCAGTACTGGAGACTAGCCACTTAAGGACCAAGCCTATTTCTAACACGTATGGTTTAAAAGTTAAATTCAGTGTTTTTTGCTAGAAAATTACTTAGAACCCCAAACATTATATATATATATATATTAGCAGAGACCCTAGAGAATAAAATGGAGATCATTGCAATACTTTATGTCATACCGTATTTACACACCGGTCTTACAAATGCTATTTTTTTTGGAAAAAATACACTTTTTTGAATAAAAAAATAAGAAAAGAGTAAAGTTAGCCCAATTTTGTTGTATAATGTGAAAGATGAAGTTATGCCAAGTAAATTGATACCTAACATGTCATGCTTTAAAATTGAGCATGCTCATGGAATGGCAACAAACTTCGGTACTAAAAAATCTCCATAGGCGACGCTTTAAAAATGTCTACAGGTTACCAGCTTAGAGCTACAGAGGAGCGACCAGTGCTATAATTATTGCTCTTACTCTAACAATCGCGGCAATACCTCACATGTGTGCATTGAACACCATTTACATACATGGGCGCGACTTGTGTGTGTGTTCGCTTCTGTGTGCGAACTTGGAGGGACAGGGCACTCCAAGGGCACAGAGTCAAGTGGGGGCCATCTTGCCTTTACTGGACTTCTTGCCCATCTGTCCTTTGGATTTGATTGCTTCCACCGCTGCTGATCCTTTCAGTAAGTGTTGGAAAGGACTAGAAAGCGGCAGCGGTGGGGGGTTAACCCCATAAAAGTGATCTTGTGGTGAATCCGCCGCCGGGAATACTTTTTTGTGAAAGAGGATCACTGGCTGTGGGTAAATATACTGGGGGGGTTATGCCATAACAATGGCATTTAGTGTCAAATTAGCAACATATATCCACAATGGGAGGTCCGGAAATAGCTACTGAGTTGAACTGAGCAGGTTCTTTCAGGTCAATGCCCATTTATGCGTAATATGTGTAAATGTTTGTACATATGTCTACATGCCTACCGTGTACGATATGTTTAAGAACAGTGAACACTCAATTTTTAACTTTACGCAGCTCAATGCTAAAGAGGAATACAGCTGAACGTATAGGAGCATAGCCAAAAATACTGCTATATTCAGATCTGTATAAGAGCTCATTCACACGGGCAGAAAAAACACTACGTTTAGATGTGTACAGCAGATGGTTTTGTACAGGGTAGTCTTTAATATGTACATTTTCTTGGGCCCCCTCTACACATAGACTTAAGCCGGCCATAGATGGCACATCATTACAACTCACCTATTAGTTGCTAGAGGTTACTGCACATTACAGTTCACTGATTGGTTGCTAGAGGTTATTGCACATCACAACCATTTACTGATTGGTTGCTAGATGTTATTTCACATCATTACTGCTTACTGATTGGTTGCTAGAGGTTACTGCTCATCCTTACTGCTCACTGATTGTCTGCAACTCACAGTGTCCTCCCAAGCAAGCTGCTCTGGTCCTGCTGTTGATTTATTCATTTCCATCTGCTGCTGACAGAGGCTGCTCTATATGTTTGATCTCCGCACTGCTGACTGGAGAAGGGGGGCGGGGGCGCGAGCGGGGGAACACAGAGAGCCACTCTGCCTCACTTCCAGTCACAGCCGTTCCGGTTCTGACCAAGGGAGAAGCGCGACTTGTGGGTCCTAGTACATACAGCCCACAGCTGTGCCTTTCCCCTGTCACATTGTGGCCACTTGAGTTAACGGGCCGGGAGAGCAAGCGGGGAGATCGACTGCACCCGATACACCTGGAAAAATATTTGCGGGCAGCTGCTTTGGGCCCCACAGCAAAGCCTGGGCCTGGGCAGCTTCCCCTTTTGCCCCTCGTTAAAGATGGCCCTGGTTTTGTACACATTTAAATGAAGCACTGTAGTAATCAATAAGCCCACACACACTGCAGTAGGGCACAGCTGCAGACTTTACATGCATAGATATTCAGATTTTACTCACATGTGTGCATAAATATGGGTACTTTGGGTGTGTATTTTGTGCAGGATCTTTCTTTGATTGAGAAAATATGCTTCTAAATGCAACATTTTTTCTGCTGGTGTGAATTAGTTCTGCCAGCACAAACCTTTCTTTCATGTAGGGCAGTGGTTCTCAACTCCTGTCCTCGGGACCCACCAAAAGGCCAGATTTTAAGTATTACCTTGGGGAGATGCAGACTAGAATGCTGCAATCACTGAGCAGCAAATTCCATCACCTGTGATGTATTTCAGTTATCATGCAATCCTGGCATGTTAGCGGGTCCCAAGGACCGGAGTTGAGAACCACTGATGTAGAAGATATACGACTAAACACAGTGTTATACTGCCCATATGAATGAACCGTACAGACGGAATACATGTCCATGTGCATTAGCCCTAAGGTCTGGTTCACACCTATGCAGGTTGCAGGTTGCATACTGCAGGTGCATTTTGCATTTTTCAATACACGTTTTTGATCCATTGAAGTCTATGGAACCAAAAACCAGAAAAAAGTCCCTGGCCCTTTCCATAAAATGCATAGATGTGAACGTGACCCATAGGAAACCATGTTAAATGGACTGTAGTGTGTTTCTGCAAAACTGAAAACGCACTAAATAATGCATAGGTGTGAACCAGGCCTTAATGTTATTGGAACGATGCTTATCATCTGCCACAATAAAATTATTGAATACCTGTTATCTTCACAGGAGGGTTTCTACTGGATGGATGAGTGTTCTGGTGGCAGACAGCAAGAAAAGGTATATACTCCCTCTCCTATTTTGCAGGTACAAGCATTTTAAAAACTTTTTTTTTATGACAGGGTCACTTTAACCACTTCCTTACCGACGTATAGTAAATATACGTCGGCAAGGTGGACTCCCCATCCTAAGTGGACGTCATATGACGTCCTCTTGTTTTCGCCGCTTTGCGGGCCCTCAGGGGCCCGCATCGCGGCGATCGGGGACCGGCCGTGTCCCTCGGGACCCCGGCCTTCCGTGATCGGGGTAAAGAGCCAATAAAATTGGCTCTTTACCGCGTGACCGGCTGTGTCCTATCACAGCCGGTCACTGACAACAATGGCGACTGAGCGGCGTGCAGGGGGGCGCGCAGCGCGGCGATCGGGGGGCGGGCTTGTCCCTCGGACAAAGCCCAACCCCGATCACGGTAAAGAGCCAATAGTATTGGCTCTTTACCACGTGACCGGCTGTGTCCAATCACAGCCGGTCACAAAATGACGGGAATCCGCGGTAACGAGCTGTTACCGGGTTCTCCCCTTCACACACCAATCGTGTGTGAGGAGGAGATAGCGATAACAGCTCGTTACCGCTTACTGTCAGCACCAAGCACACTGATTGCCCCCCCCTCCAATAAAGAGTACCTGTCACCACCCCATCAGAGTACCTGTCACTTGCCCATCAGAGTACCCGAGTACCTGTCACCTGCCCATCTGAGTACCCGAGTACCTGTCACCTGCCCATCTGAGTACCCGAGTACCTGTCACCTGCCCATCAGAGTACCCGAGTACCTGTCACCTGCCCTTCAGAGTACCCGAGTACCTGTCACCTGCCCATGAGTCT
>BLSH010371186.1:574383-588876 GCA_018402905.1 Glandirana rugosa | reverse complement strand
CCATCCGTTGGAATTTCTCCAACTCTAGATGGACTTGTTGTACCCTCTTCAGTTTCTAGTGGCCCGTGTCACAGTGGAGGAGTGTGGACTAAATTTGGAGATTAACGGCATGGTGGTAAAACGTTAGCGCCGTTAGTACACAAATTTAGTCCACCACTCTTCCGTTGTATAGCGGTAAGTTTGTGTGAACCTAGCGAAAAGTCCCCTCGTCGTCACGGACGACGTGAACACTTACTCGGGAATCAAAGTATCCCTCTCCCCTAAACCGATCCTCCCCCCTAAACACGATCTTTTCCAGCACGAATCCCCCCCCCCCAAAAAAAATCCCCTCCCTCCCTACCATATCACCTTTTCTAGCACAAATCCCCCCTCCTAGCCAAATCCCCTCTCCCTATGAAACTAAGGGCTCATTCACAAGTGCAGCAGGCACTGCTGCTCCCCTGAAAAGCGATCCAAGTGTGTTTGAATGGCGATATGTTGCCTTCTCACCACCTGATTTAAACACATGATTGCCGCGATTGCAAAATGGTGGTACGGCAATTAGAGGTTTAAATCAGGTGTGAGGAGGTGACACTGTGCCCGGTGATCTTTGACTTCTCCCATGTTGTTCAGGTAGATCTCAACCTCTTTAAGGTTGCCTACCCCTGATTTAGGGTATGTGACGGGTAGAATCATCTACTTGCTGTCCATTAGACACAGCTCCTACTTGATCCTGAGCAGTGGTTGTTATGTGTTTAGGTCCGATGTACTCAGGTTGCAGTGCCATATTTGTGATCTGGTATATCTAAGGATACTACTAAGTTTTAAATATCCCTATATTTTTGGAAGGTACACAACACTTTTGGTTTTGGCTTTCATAGTATCTTGACCGATTATTCTTGCAAACAATGGGGTTGATTTTCTAAAACTGTAGAGTGCAAAATCAGGTGAAGCTGTGCATGGTAGCCAATCAGCTTCTAACTTCAGCTTGTTCAAATAAGCTTTGTCAGAAAAATTCCTGGAAGCTGATTGGTTTCTCTGAAGAGCTGCACCAGATTTTGCAATCTCCAGATTTATTAAATCAACCCCTGTCTGTGATTAGGTCTCTCATTTCAATTGTCTTCAGCAATTTGATAATTTGCTAACTGTCTATGTAATACTATCCTTCTGTGTATGCTATATTGCAGAGACCTTGTCTTACTTATTCCTTTGCTTGAATATTTACAACATAATTACAAGTCTTTGTCAGCATCGATGTTGTTACTTTATGCCAGTTTCAGTACTAATAAAAACATACAGATTTTTTTATGGTCAATAGCTGTTATAAAGGCTCAAGGTTTTTTACCATCATGCCTTCTATGTGTGAAGATAAAAACCCCCTGTGTGCAGAAGCGCCCCTAAAACTTACCTGAGCCCCATCTCGATTCAGTGATGTGCATGGGAGCCTCGGCTCTCCTGGATCTCCCCTCCTCATTGGCAGAGAAAGCAGCGGTAGCCATTGGCTCCTGATACTGTCAATCACAGCCAGTGAGCCAATGAGGTGAGAGTGTGGGCGGGGCCAGGTCATGCTCCGTGTGTGTGTGTGAATAGACACACAGAGAAGTGGCTTGGGAGCACCCATAGCAAGCTGCTTGCTATAGGGGCACTAGGTAGGAGGGAGGGGCCTAGAGCGTCAGCTGGGGACCTGAGAAGAGGAGGATTGGGGCTGCTCTGTGCAAAACAAAGCAAGTATAACATGTTTGTTTTTTATTTTTTTTTTAAAGAACCTTTAATATCACTTTAATTTACTTTAAGTGGAAGTTAGAAGCTGATTGGCTACCATGCACAGTTGCACCAGATTCTGAGTGCTCCAGTTTTAGAAAAATTTCCCCCACAGTGTCTGTGTGATTTTACTATAACAGAGAGAATTCAAAATGATAAGTATAACTTTAAGCCTAAGTTCATACTGGTGCGATGCGGGAACCAGCCTGGGTTCCCCCCCTCCCAAGAGGTACCAGACCCTTCGGTCTGATATGGATTTTAAGGGGAACCCCTACGCCGAAAAAATGGTGTAGGGTCCCCCTCCAAAATCCATACAAGACCCTTATCTGAGCACGCAGCCTCGACAGGAAAGGGGGTGGGGACGAGCAAGCACCCTCCCCCTCCTGGACCATACCAAGCCGCATGCCTTCAACGTGGGGGGTGGGTTCTTTGGGGCAGGGGGCCCCCTACCCCAAAAGCACCATGTTCCCATGTTGATAAGAACAAGGGCCTCTTCCCGACAACCCTGGCCATTGGTTGTCAGGGTCTCCAGCAGGGGGCTTGTCGGAATCTGGAAGCCCCCTTTAACAAGGGGGCCCCCAGATCCTGGCCCCCCACCCTATGTGATTGAGTATGGAGTACATCGTACCCCTACCCATTCACCTAAAAAAAGGTGTAAAAAAAAAACCACTACACAGCTTTTATTAAATCAGCTCCGGCATCTTCTCCCCTCTCCAGCTCTTCTCCCACTCCGGCGTCTTCGTTCTTCTGCTCTTTTGCAGGGGTCTTCTATCTTCTGCTCGGTCGTCTGTTATCTGTTTTTTTGCCGCTGTCTTCTCCCTCTGTTTTTCTTCCCATGTTGACACGACGTGATCTCCTGCATGAATGGTGTCTCCGTGCTCTGGAGTGATTATTTTGGCATAGGGCGGGACCACCCGCTGATGTCATCTGGAGGACCCGCCCCTTATGACGTAGCCGCCCCATCATCACCCTCGGGTGGTGACATCATAAGAGGGCGGACCTCCAGATGACGTCAGTGGGTGGCCAATATAAGTCCCTGCAGAGCACGGAGACACCATCCATGTGGGAGATCACGTCGTGTCAACATGGGAAGAAAAACAGAAGGAGAAGACAGCGGCAAAAGAGCAGAAAACAGAAGACCGAGCAGAAGATAGAAGACCCCTCAGAAGAAAGAAAACCCCACAAAAGAGCAGAAGAAAGAAGACGCCAGAGAGGGGAGAAGATGCCGGAGCTGATTTAATAAAATATTTAAAAAACCTGTGTAGTGTGTTTTTTTGACACTTTTTTAGGTGAATGAGTAGGGGTACAATGTACCACATACTCATTCACATAGGGTGGGGGGCCGGGATCTGGGGGCCCCCTTATTAAAGGGAGCTACCAGATTCAGATAAGCCCCCACCCACAGACCCCGACAACCAACGGCCAGGGTTGTTGGGAAGAGGCCCTTGTCCACATCAACATGGGGGCAAGGTGCTTTGCAGTGGGGGGGCGCAGGGCTCCTCCTGCCCCAAAGCACCCACTCCCCATGTTGAGAGCATGCAGCCTGGTGTGGTCCAGGAGGGGGAGGGGCGCTTGCTCATCCCCACCCCCTTTCCTGGCTTGCCAGGCTGCGTGCTCGGATAAGGGTCTGGTATGAATTTTGGGGGGGACCCTATGTCGTTTATTCGGCATGGGGGTTCCCCTTAAAATCCATACCTCTTGGAGGGGAACCCTACGCAAATTTTGATCTTCATTTTTGCGGGAGGGGGGGGGTTCCCCTTCAAGATCCTCAGCACACAAGTCGCACCGCAAGTCAGATCATCATGATCCGACTTCTGGTGTGACTTCTATTCAAAATCAATGGGCTCCCATAGGAGTATATACAACGTTAAGCCGCGTTTTTGAGCTTTCAACGGCGTCAGTGTCAAAACAGCTCTAGCGCTGCAGCTTCAGAACATGCTTGTCCTGGGTTTTTTTACAACTTAAAAACGTCAGTGTGTGTATGAGGCCATTGAATAACATGGAGAAGCGTTTTTAAGCTGTAAAAACAGCTCAAAAACGTGGCTGGAAAAACGCCCGTGTGTATGAGGCCTTAGAGCCATTCAAACAGGGAACAGGAATTGAAGGAGGTACTTGATTCCTGATACCACTTGGATATTACAAACCAGGAGTGCTTGTTTAGGTCATCAAGAAAACTGATGACAATGCAAGGTCCCAGCAACCACCCGACTCACAGTATAAATTAGTCCCAAAGGGTCCTTGTGCTGCTACACTGCTACACAGTCTGTCCATCCCATAATAGTCACTGCTGTGCAGATCTTGGAACTCAACTGCTGATATCTCACTATTCAAGCATTTTAACCCTCAAACAACGAATAAAATACATTTTGAATGGACTGATCCTTTTAAATAACATGCTAAATGTTTTTATTCTAGAACTGCCAGTATTTTCTGAACTTTTGTCACATGTGAACAAAGAGATATTACCTAATACAGTGCACTACCACGGCACTAAAAGCTGTCTATTGTAGCAAAGACCAGCTTTGAACATTTTTTGAGTTTAATACTCAGGTACCTCTTCAAGCAGCTTAAAACTCAAAGCTGATTTTATTCCATTAATAAGGTTATGTTGGCAATTTCATTGTGGAAATAATGACATAACCGGCTTTGCCATCTTTAGAATTGCTGCTATTCAGCTTTTAAATAGTTTAAAGTAGACCAATAAAGCTAAACGGGTCAATCACAATTCAGTACAGTAGACCCTATCATATTATTCAGTATTAAAGAATAACTATACCCAAGAACAAAAATGTACACGGTAGCTTACAGTTCTTAAAGCGACGTTTTACCAGTGTTGGTGACCCCCTGGCATGCCAGAATTGGCGTGTCATTTTTTTTTTGGGGGGGGGGGGCGGCATCCCAGCTCCCACTTCCTCTCCTGGTGCCGTGCAGCCAGAAGGAAGTTCACCTCTCCCCACTCCCTCCCGGCAATCTTCTGGGACATGTCACAGGTCCCAGAAGATTGCCTGGCCATTCACAGCGCGCATCGCGGCTCACACATGCGCAGTGCGCACCCGGCCGTGGAGCCACGGCCATACGCCCACACTTGCTATGCCGGTGTCGCGGAGGGGAGTGGGAGAGGAGTGATGCATCGGGCGGCCGCATGGCAGGACCGTGGGACAGGTGAGTAGCCATTTATTAAAAGTCAGCAGCTACACTTTTTGCAGCTGCTGACTTTTAAATGGGTGGAACTCCCCTTTAAATATGGTGGATGCTTTTTTTTTTTTCAAGCAAAAACATTTTCAGAAAATGCAGAACATGCCTGTTGCTTTTGCCAGAAATGTAGCATCCTTGTCATTTCCTGTGAGCTGCATTTCCTTTCCTAGCTATATTCTGTATACTATCAATTGCCCTGTCTTCCATTCAATGGTGATGAACAGATGCAGACATGTTTGTCCATATCAAAAGTTTAGCCTAGGGCAGGGGAGCCCAAACTTTTGAAGAGCAAAGGCCACTTAAACGACTTGGTAACCAGTCACAGGCCACAATGAGTGGAGTGGGTAGATGACAGGTCCATGTCCACTCTGTAAACGCAGAGCAGACACAGCACACTCTACTCTATGGGCCCTCCAATCCGATCCGTCCAGATGGAAGGGGACGGATCCTGGTCTGTTTTTTTTAGTGGATTGGATTGGAGATAGGCAGGTATAAGCGGACACAAGTCTGTTTACATCTGCCGCTCCATAGAATTGAATGGAGGGACCGATTGGGTTGGACGGATCGTGTGAAAGGGGCCTAAGGCTGCTTTCACACTGATGTGATGTGGTTTACCCACACCGAGGGTGCACCTGTGGCTTTCCTACGGATTAGCTGCACTTTGCCAAAGACTTCTATTATATCCTGCAGGTGTAGTGCACTTTCTCAAAGAGCACCAAACTTGCTGGTAATAACAGAAGTCTATGGCTCAGTGCAAGTAACCCGCAGGTGCACTGTGTTGCAGATGTGGATCTGTTAGAAAGCAGCCCAGTAACGACTGCAGGATAGATATGCCCATATAAACACAGTGATAAGTACTTTAACAGTCTTCCATTCAGGTATCGCTGGCTGTTGCTGTCCCAGGCAGAGTGCATTTGGTGTCACTCTGCCTGTGACAGGAGCTGGTGCTATACAGGATGTCTGTTCCCCGACCGCTAGCTTCCTCTACCACCGGCTTCATTCACAACACTGATGCTCTGGAATGGCGGGTCAGCAACATGCAATCTGGGCTTGCCAACCCACCATCCCAGAGCAGGAGGTCGCGGGCCACATCAGAGGGCTCTGCTGGCCACATGTGGCCCCCAGGGCACTGGCCTAGGGTGTCATCCATTGCTCCCCCATACATAACAGTAAGACGTAATTTTGGAAGTGTGCTAATTGAAGAACTGCTAGGCAGAAATCAAATACTTCTTATAGTAACATTGCTTAGACTTAGGACAATGTTTTTATTGCTCTCCATGCCTTCCTATCCCAGTGACCCATTTCTTGTACGAATGTCACATTCACAGGAAATGATTGAAAATACCCTCATTGTGCTCACAAACAGAAATAAAAAAATATGGGAGGAGTTAGGCTTTATCTGTATTTCTGTCATTGAGTCCAATATTAAGATAGACATGACTGTAAATATATCCATTGCATGCCTTTGCTACCCTATAAGGGTACCGGCAAGAAAAATCGAGCAAACGACCGTCCAGTGTTTCTCATTGTTTCTCAGCAAGTTGAAACTGACGATGGAACTAATGTAAAAAAAATTCTCATACGACACAGGCTTGTTTTTTTTTTGTTTAGTGTTTCTGATCATGCGCAGTATTTCAGATCTGATTTTGCCTGTACAAAAACCTTATGAAAACAGTACACAATAAACTAATTTTTTTTGGTTCTGTTCACGTACAAGAAAAATTTGAGTTTGTCCATTTGGAAATTTTCATTTGGAAAGTCTGAATCAGTCAAAAGTTGTGTACACACTATATGAAAATCAAACGTAAGCGCCTCCTTAGGAATATTTTTTCCAATTTTCTTATAGTGTGTATACCCTACTTACAGTGACAGAGAACTGCGACCTGCCCCACTCTCTCCAGATTGGCTGACTGACTTTGACTGACAGCAGCAGGAGCCAATCGCATCGCGCTGCTGTCTTAGCCAATGAGCAGGGGAATCTCGGGCAGCTCAGACACTCCTGCAACATCACTGGATAAAGATAGGCTCAGGTAAGTATTAGAGGGGCTGAGGGGGGCTGCTGCACGCAGAAGGTTTTTTTAATCTTAATGTATAGGGTGCATTAACCGATTCCACACCGCGCGCTGTATATTTATGGCGGTGGTGTGGACGCTGAGCGCGAATCGCTGTAAAAAGGCGGCGTTTCGCGCAGGCGCAGCTAGGGGGCGATCGCGCGCCACCGCCGGCACGCTCTCGTGCCCGACACACTCCAGAGGAGCTGCTACAGCCAAAAAGCGGGGAACCGCCGATGTAAACACGGCGGTTCCCGGCTCTTTCAATGGGGACATAGGAGATTTACTGATCCCTGTCACTGGGATCAGTTAGATCTCCTATGTCCATGTTAGCCCAGCCCCCCCACAGTTAAAACACGCCCAGGGAACACAGTTAACCCCTAGATGAGGAAGAATATAAATCGGCCAAAACTGATAAAAAAAACAATTTTTTATATATTTTTTTTTGGATTTGAATTTTAGCAAAAAGTAAGAAATATTGTTTTTTTGCAAAATTGTGGCTCTTTCTTTGTTTATAGTGGTGATCAGAAATGACGCAGCGGTGATCAAATACCACCAAAAGAAAGCTCTATTTGTGGGAAAAAAGGACGCAAATTTTGTTTGGGTACAACGTTGCATGACCGCGCAATTGTCAGTTAAAGCGACGCAGTGTCGAATTGCAAAAAGTGCTATGGTCCTAACATGGGAAATTCTTCTGGGGCTGAAGTGGTTAAGATAAAAAAACCTTCTGCCTTTACAATCCCTTTAACTGCTTGCCGACCGCCTCACATAGCTAAACGGAGGCAAGTTGGCAGCCCTGCCCAAATCGCCGTCTATATACGGTGGCTCGCGCAGGCACAGTTGGGGGCAAGCGCACACCGCTGACAGCTCGCTCTCGTGCCCACTGCACACTGCGTGAGCGTGGCCGCAGGTCTGGCAGACTCGATTGCCTAATACAGAGACAATATGGGGAACCGTCAATGTAAACACGGAGGTTTCCCTTCTGTCAGGGGACATGATAGTAATCTACTGATCCCTGCAATCGGGATCAGTTAGATCTGTCATGCCCCTGCCAGCCCAGCCCCCACACAGTTAGAACACAGTGAGGAAACATATTTAACCCCTTGATCGCCCCCTTAGTATCAACCCCTTCCCTGCCAATAACATTTATACAGTAATCAGTGGCTATTTTTAGCTCTGATCACTGTATAAATGTCAATGGTCCCAAAAAAGTGTCAAAAGTGTCCGATCTGTCTGCCGCAATATCGCAGTCCCAATAAAAATCACAGATCGCTGCCATTACCAGTAAAAAATAAATAAATAAATAAAAATGCCATAAATCAATTCTCATAGTTTGTATACACGATAACTTTTGCACAAACCAATCAATAAGCGCTTTTTGCAATTTTATTAACTAAAAATATGTAGAAGAATACATTTTGGCATAAACTGATGAATAAATTAGTTTTTTACATATATTTTTTTGTATTGTAGCAAAAAGTAAAAAATATTGTTTTTTTCCCAAAATTGTCGCTCTTTGTTTGTTTATAGCGCAAAAAATAAAAACTGCAGAGGTGATCGAATACCACCAAAAGAAAACTCTATTTGTGGGGAAACAAGGACGGCAATTTTGTTTGGGTACAACGTTTCAAGACCGCGCAATTGTCAGTTAAAGCGATGCAGTGCCGAATCGCAAAAAGTGCTCTGGTCAGGAAGGGGGTAAATTCTTCCGGGGCTGCAGTGGTTAAGCTTCTTAAAACACTGACGTTGTAAACGACATTTCCCCACACTGCAAGACATGTCAGCAGAAGTAAATCCACATGTCAAGTTAAGAGAAACCTGCCACTGCTGAACTCTCTTACTGAAAACTCTAGTTGACTAGCTGTGATACAGCTGCTTTGACTCACAGTTTGTGAGTCTCTGGCCTTATAAATTATATACGGAAAGAGTTTAATTACCTATTATTTACTGCATGGTCATTTTAAGTCTGGAATGCAGACTTAGAATGAAAACCCTTAGCTACTTACGATTGGCACTGCCACTGCTATATTCCATTGTGATGCTGATCCAACAGCTACTGTACTTTTTAAGCCCCTGTTTTAGACCAAGAAACTGGAGGAGGAATTCCCTCTTTATTCTAACTTTCCTTATGTGCATGCTTGTTCAAGTAAACGTCTCAAAGTACAGGGGCCCCAAACAGCCTGGCAACTTGCATTTTTTCAAAGGGATGCGGCAGCCTCTGCATTTCTCTCAGTGCAGGTTTCCTTAAAGTTAGATAATAACCAGTAACTAGCATTTTCAGAGGGTGGCTAGCAATGGCTGCTCCCATACTTTTACACAGTACAAAAGAACATGGGCAGCGTACATATTCGCGTATGTTCAATATGCTTTTGTAATCTCTGTGCTATAAACGATAATTCCAATAAAGAAAATATACAGTTCACACACACAGACACATATATATATGTGTATACTGAGCAAAATTATAAACGCACCACTTTTGTGTTTGTCCCTATTTATCATGAGCTGAGCGCAAAGATCTACAACTTTTTCTATGTACACAAAGGTCTATTTCTTTCAAATATTGTTAACAAATCTGTCTAAATCTGTGTTAGTGAGCACTTCTCCTTTGTCGAGATAATCCATCCACCTCACAAGTGTGGCATATCAAGATGCTGATTAGACAGCATGATTATTGCACAGGTGTGCCTTAGGCTGGCCACAATAAAAGGCCACTCTAAAACGTGCAGTTTTATCACACAGCACAATACCACAGATGTTACAAGTTTTGAGGGATCGTGCAATTGGCATGCCGACTGCAGGAATGTCCACCAGAGCTGTTGCCCTTGAATTGAATGTTCATTTCTATACCATAAGCCATCTCCAAATGCGTTTCAGAGAATTTGGCAGTACATCCAATCGGCCTCACAACCGCATACCACGTGTAACCACAGCAGCCCAGGACCTCCACATCCAGCATCTTCACCTCCAAGATCATCTGAGATCAGCCACATGGACTGCTGCACAAACATGTCAGAAACCGTCTCAGGGAAGCTCATCTACATGCTCGTCATCCTCATCGGGGTCTCGACTTGACTGCAGTCCATTGTCGTAACCAACTTGAGTGGGCAAATGCTCACATTCTATGGCATCTGGCACTTTGGAGAGGTGTTCTCTTCACGGATGAATCCCGGTTTTCACTGTACAGGGCAGATGGCAGACAGCGTGTATGGCATCATGTGGGTGAGCGGTTTGCTGATGTCAACGTTGTGGATCGAGTGGCCCATGGTGGCGGTGGGGTTATGGTATGGGCAGGCATATGCTATGGACAACGAACATATGTGCAATTTATTGATGGCATTTTGAATGCATAGAGATACCGAGATCCTGAGACCCATTGTTGTGCCATTCATCCACGACCATCACTTCATGTTGCATCATGATAATGCACCGCCCCATGTTGCAAGGATCTATACACAATTCCTGGAAGCTGAAAACATCCCAGTTCTTGCATGGCCAGCATACTCACTGGCCATGTCACCCATTGAGCATGTTTGGGATGCTCTGGATCGCCATATACGACAGCCTGTTCCAGTTCCTGCCAATATCCAGCAACTTTGCACAGCCATTGAAGAGGAATGGACCAACATTCCACAGATCACAATCAACAACCTGATCAACTCTATGCGAAGGAGATGTGCTGCACTGCGTGAGGCAAATAGTGGTCACAGCAGATACTGACTGGGTTTCGGACCCCCCAATATAGTAAAACTGCACATTTTAGAGTGGCCTTTTATTGTGGCCAGCCTAAGGCACACCTGTGCAATAATCATGCTGTCTATTCAGCATCTTAATATGCCACACCTGTGAGGTGGATGAATTATCTCGGAGAAGAAGTGCTCACTAACACATAGTTACATAGTTAGTCAGGTTGAAGAAAGACACAAGTCCATCTAGTTCTAGTAAAGAATTAGACAGATTTGTGAACAATATTTGAGAGAAATAGGCCTTTTGTGTACATAGACAAAGTCATAGATTTTTGCGTTCAGGTCATGATAAATAGGGGCAAACACAAAAGTGTTGCGTTTATAATTTTGCTCAGTGTATATGGTGAAAGCATATTTCAATGTTTACTAGCAGTACACTGTAATTATGGAAGGGAGTTATGATTGCATACCCTTCATGAATGTCTTTCACAGAGGGTATTATCACAAGATAAGCAGCACAAATCCCCTACACAACACTGCATTCCAGAAACCAGTTTGCTACAGTAATATAATACTGGTCCAATCCTATTCAGAACATGCTCAGACACTTCCTGATCCTGAGACAACTTGGAGCAATTAGTAACCATCTTACCCTATCCATGTTTACTTCTATGGCCAAACCGTATTGATGTGAAAAGTCTTTGTCACATATTTATTGTCCATGTGTAAAATAAAGGTTGGATAGATAGATAGATAGATAGATAGATAGATAGGATAAAAACAAACATTAAACATTTTTTAAAACAAAATTTAAAATTAAAATTACCCAAAAGATGGCTTCCATAATATATTTGTCTACCACTGAAAAGGTAGAGCATTAACGGGAGCATTTAATAAATAAATAATAGTTGTTCACTCAGCAAAGAGAATGCTAGAAAATAAGTTGAGACTGAGTTTAATTTAAATATCCAATCATGTTCAAAGGAAAAATAATATATTTGATAGTACATGATTGAAGAATTTAAGTGATCACAGCTTCATCTTATTTACTAAACTCGGTGGACATTTACTTCCTTAGTAAATCAACTTTAGTTTCTCCCTTTATACGTTGCAAGCTCACATGCAACTTCCATAAAGCTGTTAAAAAAAAGAAAACTTTGGATGAGTGGAAGAACAAAAGAAATAATACCACAACAATCAACATTCATCAAAAATCAAAGGCATATATACAAGTGTAGATTATCAATCTTCCTATCGGACAGACTCACCAGAACACGGTCGCCAAGCCGTAGATCCTTGTCCCCCTTTTTCACCGACCCACTGTCTGAAATGTTGGATCCAGATTCATTTCCTGTTTTCATAGTGCTGTTCAACACACTTTCACGTAGTGGCACAATTCGAGTGGTTAAGGGTGGTGTGGCAGTTCCAGAATGCAAAGACAAATTTTGCGTTGTCAATGATTCCACTGAATGTGAATCACTTCCTGTACCGTCTGCCACAAGCTGGCGAGTCAGTTTGGATGGTCTTGTAAATATTCCTTGCAGTGCTGGACATTCAAAGTAGCGCACTCCACCTACAGATCCATCATTCTTTCCTACTGGGTCATCAAGAACCACACCTGCCCACTGGCCTGGGGCAAACTGAGTTTCTCCTAAATACTGTACTACTCCAGGCTTGACTCCATTGACCCACACACGTTCACCAACCACATAATCTCCTAGGAACTCATCGCCCACTTCAGTGATTTTTGATCCAGTTTTTTCTGCACCAACAGATGAAGTAGAACCTTGTTTGTGAAGAGGGGAGCCTGTAAAGACACAAGGTCAACATTTAGTATTCTAAATTTACCTGATATTTATTTTTAATTATAATTAGCCACATTCCATATTGGGCACCAAAATTATCCAATCACCTATTCTGCCATAGATCTTGCCGGCATCCGATCCTGTCCTCTAAAAATGGATGGAGATCTTTTCCCCATCCGTCGGGTGTAAATGGACAGGCAGCCATTTACATACGACTGCCCATAGAGGATAGCGCATATGCCATCCACGTGCTCAGCAGGGATCAGTGGACAGGTTCCCCACTGAGCAGGCGGACTCCTGGTGGAGTCCGCCCCATGTGCAAGGGGCCATACAATGAAATATTCTTGTTTCCTGTGAAAATGCAGAATTGTCACTCAAACCAAAGTGCTGTAAATTGCCTCCAGCATTCTCCTGTTTCTTCTTGCTGGAGGCTGCCACTTTGCTGAAGCCCTGAACCAAAGTAAATCATAAAGTGGAACTAAACCCATTGATTTAATGGTCAAAAAACAGATACATTCCTGGAATGCTGATTGCTAACTGTCATTTGTGCTTATGTCCTCAACCAAACTGTCAAACCATCAAATGTCTGATGTCATAACTGATCACAGGTGCAGCACCATGGCAGTTGCAGATCAAACAGAAGCATCCTTCCTTGGATGTAAAGGATAGGAGGGTTCAATTCTGCTTCAAGGCTCTCAGCAGATCGGCCTCTACAATCTCGGCAGTGCCTAAAAATGGAGAGCTACTGAGCATGTGTAGAGCAGGGTGAGACAGTGTATTATTGGATTTTAAACAGTATAGGCACATATTTTTAATGTTTTACATAGTTATACCTGCAAAAGGGGCCAGCCTGAAGTCATCTAGCAGAACTTCATTTTCTGACTTAACCGCTTCCCGACCAGCCACCGCACATATACTGCGGCAAGGTGGCTGGATAGCATGAACCGTGCATGTGATATAGAGGGCACGCGCGTGGGTCCGGCGGACTCGATGTCCCCAGCGACCCGCAATTGCGGTGTACAGAGGCAGAACGGGTATCTGCCTATGTAAACAAGGCAGATCCCTGTTCTGTCAGGGGACATGCCAGAGATCTGCTGTTCCTAGTGATCAGGAATAGCGATCTCTATCATGTCCCTGGCAGCCCACCCCCCCTACAGTTAGAACATGCTGAGGGAACACACTTAACCACTTGATCACCCCCTACTGTTAACCCCTTCCCTGCCAGTGTCTTTATACATTGATCAGTGCATTTTTATAGCACTGATCAATGTAATAATGTCACTGGTCCCTAAAAAGTGTCATTTGGGGTCAGATTTGTCCACTGCAATTTTGCAGTCCCGCTAAAAATCACAGATCACCACCATTACCAGTAAAAACAATAAAAGTCCCTAAATCTACATCATAAATTGTAGACGCGATAAGTTTTGCGCAAACCAAATAATATACGCCTATTGCAATTTTTTTTTTTACCAAAAATATGTAGAAGAATATATATATCAGCCTAAACTGATTAATACATTTGTTTTTTATATTTCTTTTTATATGCATTATAGCAGAAAGTAAAAAAAACATGTTTTCTTTTGAAATTGTCGTTCTTTTTTTGTTTATAGTGCAAAAAAAAAAAAAAAAAACAGCAGAGGTAATCAAATACCACCAAAAGAAAGCTCTATTCATGGGAAAAAAAGGACGTCAATTTTGTTTGGGTACAACGTCGCACGACCGCGCAATTGTCAGTTAACCACTTGCCGACCGCCAACCGCAGGTTGACGGCGACAAGGTGGTTCGTTATCGCAAATCGCCGTCATACGACGGCGGCTGCGATAACGCGCACTGTGAGCGCGCGCGCGCCGCCGGAGGCGCACCCGCGTGCTCACTGTGTTCGGGGGGAGCCAGGGAGCGGGTGCGGCGGCTTCGATTGCTGCCGGCTACCCGCGATGGCCCCCCCGGAGCGAATGAGCGGAGGTCCGTGTATGTAAACACGGACCTCCGCTCTGTGTGAGGGGGAAGGGCTGTGAT
>BLSH010371186.1:533013-544903 GCA_018402905.1 Glandirana rugosa | reverse complement strand
TTGTCTCATGTTCGACTTCTAACCCCATAGTCCGTCCATCCCTATCAGTCTTGTTCGGTTTCTAGCCATTGGGTTACCGATCTTTGGCTTGTTCTGACTATCCCTACCTGCCTGATACCCCAATCTTCAGCTTGTACTCTGTTTATCTCTGCCTGCCTGATACCCCGAGTGTCAGCTTGTTCTCTATTTCTCCTGTCTGCTGGTGGCCCTGACCCTTTGCTAGGCCGCTGACTATCCTTTGCTGTTCCTGCACTGCTGCTTCCTCTCTTTCACCTGTAGCCAGCGGAGCATTAGCTAGGGGACCCTGGGAGCAGCAACCTGGATCCAGTTGCAGCCAAATCCATCCTCACCACCAGAGGCTCTGGCGAATAGCTACTGGCTCTTAGACTCTGGGCCCTGGGGAAACTGATGCATTAGCTCCCTGTGTTTCAGTGTCCGTGCTCCAGGGGCCCCTCTTCCCGTACCAGCTGGAACTCATTAGCAGCAGTGAGCTATAGGTCCACAACATTAGCGGTGCGCTTCGCAACCCTCGGTGCGATTCGAACCCCATCGGCGTACACCTGTCACCTGACCCCAGGTGTCGTGACACTTACACTGGCCTTATCCCAATGAAAGCAAGAGGCAGGAGCTAGGTAAATGATTTTCATGACTTGGCAGCTATTTTTACAGGCTGAAGGATGCAGGCAATGTCAAAGCAAAATATCAAAATGTAAGTAATACTACGGAGATAAGTGACTACCTAAATGTGCTAGAACTCCAATAGAAGTTAATATGGCACCTGGAATAGATACCGCAAACATGACAAGGCACCCTTACAACTTCCACTATAGAAAGGTCTTTATAAAACAGCTTCTTAAATGGTTTATCCTGAAGGGATCAGAAGCTCAGGGCAGCTGCACATGTGTTTTATATGAAAGTCACCAAGGATCCTTGTCTACCGGTCTATTTCATAGGAAGCGTTACAACAGATGTTCATGTGTGCTAAAAAAAAGTTGGGAAATATAACACTGTGATACTTTTACTTTTGTGTCATATTAATATAAACATTATAGCAGCTGTATTACTAAAGGCTGCATTTGTTACTGTTTAGGGTACTATTTGGGCCCAAAAATGGACAGAGCTTTGTTAACCGAAAAAAAGGCTTTGTTTATCAAAAAATGAAATAACATACATTTACTAAAGCTACTAATCTGACTAAATGTTTATAAAACCCCAATCCAAAGAGCTATTTAATAAAAATGTCAACTTAGGGTCCGTTGCCGCAACGCATTCAAAACACACTGCACTTGCGTTCTCCAGTGAGTGTCAATGCAATGCTAACAACACCCCAAATGCAGGTTGCAAACACACCGGCTCCCTGCTGTGCCCCTCCAGCGCTCACTGGAGCGCTGGGCTGTGGAGGGGTTGGGATGGGCTGGATCAGGCTCTCAGTAGCATGCTGAGAGGCTGAGCGAGCTGCCGGTCCATGCATCTTTACAGTTGGGATCTTTCCCGAGCCTGGACCGACTGAGTAACGTGATGGCTGGAAATGAATTACAGGAGTGCAGCTTTGGATATATAGCTTTGACTCTACTTCTCCTACAATTGGTGCAGTGCAGTATGATTTCAGTTGATTTAAATGAAAGGGATAAAAATGCACTGCACTCGCACAAAATCCTAGTGTGAACCAGCCCTAAGGGTTTACTCACACATGTGTTTAGAGGCCAACTAGGAATTCCTGCGGTAGATTCACATACAAAGCAATGAGAGGCTGACAGTGCCCGCAGCCATTCATAGCCATTCACATGTAATCAGATGTACAGTGATTAAGTGTGGATGATCAGCCCTGAAGCAAACTAATTGGGTCAAGGGCCAATCATTCACAGGTAATCACTGCATATCTAATTACAAAGGAATGGCTGCGGGGGTTGTCAGCCACTTATTACTTTGTATGGGGATTCTACATGCAGCTGTTCGCAGAAACCTTGCTGAGTCTCCTGAAGGAATTCATAGTCTGCCCCTAAACACATGTGTGAATAAGACCTTAAAGTGTAGGCTAGTGATTGCTTTCAGATCCAATTTTGGTGATAGATTGTTGGGACTTTGAGAACGTTGCCATATCCGCCATGTAAAACTGTACAGGGTCAGTTTTATGTTCTATAGATTGCTATAACTGCGTAATTTTTGTAGTAGGTTTTTATAGTTTTGAAAGTAGAATATTCATTTACATGACTGGCATGCTGACCCAGAAAAACATGCAGATCCAGAGATACAGAAAATGTATCAATTTTAGGTCTGTATCAGCTTAAAGAGAAGTCCCACTCAAAACTGGAACTGGAATCATTTGGCACCTTTTGAGGGGAGGGGGGAACGGATACCTGCTTTTGACAGGTACCATTCCCCACTTTCGGGAGACCGGGTCGCGGCCAAGTCTCCCGAAAGTTTGGCCCCAGCTCCTTCCTCCACATCCGGACCAATTAAATAAGTGTAGCGTGCTTTGCGCATGCTCCATTGGGAACCGGCTGTGAAGGCGGACGGTTTCCCTTACCAGGAATGGCGGCGGCTGCACCCGACAGCTGATCCAAAGATCGGCTGGGGTGCCGACATTGTGGGCTCCCTGGACAGGTAAGTGTCCATATATCAGCAGTATTTGTAGCTGCTGACTTTTAATTTTTGGTGGGGGGGGGGGGGGGGGGGGCCTCCTCTTTATGGCTGGGTTCACACTGGAGATCGCAGCAGCAGTCCGGTGCGACCCCATTCAGCGTTTCAGGCCCCATTGCAGCTCGAATTTTGGGCTGAATACAAACCTGAAAAGGACCAAAAGACGCACAGGACCCCTGTGCAATTCGCACCAGAGCTGCTGCGGAGATGTGTGAACCGGCTCCATAGCCGGTCACAATCTCCTGTCATGCGAATTGGACGCACGCATCCAATGCGCATGGGTGTGAACCCAGCCTTAAGGCTTTGTGTATATAAACCAGAGGAACAGCATGACAGCCAGGCAGCTAGCATTTTTGTAAAGTGGTAATCACAGCCTTCCTGCTTTTCTTATAGGAGGTTTCCTTAAGATAATAATAATAGTAGGTCGACCTTTCCTAAGGCATAAGTAAATACTTATGTATTAGAAAAACCTAATGGATTTATTTTCTTGCTTGAAAGTTTATGATCTACATTGAGATGGCCTTACATGCATCTTTTGGAAAATGGCTTCATAAAAGTGAATATAATTTTTTTGTGGGTCTTGATGGGGCACTTTACATTATAAATGTACCCTGTTGGGGGCGTGGTTTGCAGCCGATGAAGTAGGAAGCACGGATAGCTAGCTCCGCCGAAGATCCGCAGAGTTCTCCTGCTATGAAGATCCTGACTGAGCCGAACAACCCAGCCTGTAGCCAGCCTGACTCGCGCCGATCTACTGGACCTGGCGGTGCCCGATACTTGGCTTAAATAATGTCGAAACGGACGAAAGATCACAGCGGCGGACCAGGTTGGTCAAGATGGCGGCCGCGCACTTCGTTCGGCTGCTGAGGCGGCGCACAAACTCGTCGCTAAGACCCCGGGCAAGATGCCACACGCGAAGCCTGGCAGACAGACCGGCAAGGCGGCTGAAGCAGTCGCGGATCCGGCGGGTCTGGGTGAAGATTAGACGGAGGAGACCCCGCCAGCTCTCCGCTGGGTGGCGGTGAGTACCCAGGCCTCAGTAGGCCATGACACAGTACATGGAGAGCAAGCCCCATCACAGGCAGAGCCCACACTTAGAGACATATTTGAGGCGGTCACCTCCTGCAGCTCTGCTCTTACTGCCCTAACATCAGAGGTGAAGGGGGTCAAAATGGAGATAAATTTTATTAGACAAGAAATGCAAAAGTTGCGTGATCGTACTGGGGCCCTGGAAAACCATATGAGTAGTGTGGAGGATGAGGTTACACCCCTAGCCCAGGATGTTCATCAGATGCAGACAGTTACTACAGGCCATGCGGCCCGTCTCGAGGACATGAAAAATAGACTCAGACGGAACAATATCAGAGCCATGGGGATTCCAGAAAGAACGGAGGGGAAAAACCCTGTCACCCTCATAGAGAATTGGCTTTCAGACAAGTTTGGCAGAGAGGCCTTCTCCTCAATGTTTGCAGTAGAAAGAACACATTGGGTCCCAGCAAAGCCCCCTAGACCTGGGGAGCCCCCTCTCCCCTTCCTGTTTAAGCTTCTAAACTTTAAAGACAGAGACGCTATCCTATTTCAGGCAAGGACGAGGGGGGAAGTAATGAAGATAGGCAATGCAAGAATATCCTTCTATCCGGATTTCTCAGCTGAGGTGCAGCGTAGAAGGGCAAAATTTCTGGATGTGAAAAAACGCCTCAGGAAATATGATGTCTCCTATGCCATGCTCTATCCAGCCAAGTTATGGGTGGCCGCCAATGGGGAAACTCACTTTTTTGAGAACCCAGGGTCTGCAGCTCACTGGCTTGATGCTTATGAACATACCCTCCCCCGGGCACAAATCGCATGATTACTAATCAACTGTCTCCACTATAGATGTTGGTATGGTTTGAGTGCTCTGTTCTACATGTCGGGCTGGGATCACCCACCACTGGCAATAAGTTACCCCTTTAAGGCGGAAAAAAAGGCGCTGTGAAAGATTATGAAGTTGCTTCCCTATGAAAGTGAGTTACAAGCTCTTACATTTCATGAGGTGCCTCTTTAAAAGTTGGGCCCCCCCCACAGTTTGGTCCCGCGTGGACAGGCATCCTTTGTGTGATGCCACTTGTGGTGTTGATCTGCTGGTCATCGCAACACTGTACTCTGTTATTTTCTATTCAAGACCTGTTCTATACCCTGCCCATTGCAGGGAGATGTTTTTCTGGAGTACCATGGTTCCTGAGATGTCAATGTACTATTTGTCACTGCGGTACGAAGCCTTAAAGCGGAGTTCCACCCGAAAGTGGAACTTGCGCTTTAAGTCCTCCTCCCCAGCTCCAGATGCTGAAACTGAGCTTTTGGGGAGGAGGGGGGTGGGGATACCCTATTTTTAGGGGTACTTCCGCCCCGGTCGCCTTAGGCGATCGGAAGTGGAAGGACTCCTTCCCCCTCCCTCCCGAAGTCTTCTGGGACACAGGACAGGTCCTAGAAGACTTCGGGACCAATCACAATGCGCAGCGCCGCTCGCGCATGCGCAGTGTGCGCCCGGCCGTGAAGCTGCGGCCGGGTGCCCACAGTAGCAATGCCGGCGCCGCGGAGGGGAGGGGGAGAGGAGCGAGGCTCCGTGCGGCTCCATCGCTGGATCGGGAGACAGGTAAGTGTCGGTTTATTAAAAGTCAGCAGCTACACTTTTTGTAGCTGCTGACTTTTAATAAACCTAAGGAAAGGGTGGAACTCCGCTTTAAAAGCTGTTCTACTGATGCACTCCGGGATGGGAGCATACTTCCCTCTGTCTCTCCCCTGCTCCTCTCTTGCCCTGCTACTGAAGTATTCCTTGGCCTTGCTATATAACTCTGCATGGACGTGCCTCTCTATTTTTGCTGGGGGCAGGGAGTGGAGCCGCATAGATGGCTTGCAGCATTATGATACCTACTTACACCTATGGCGGTGACCTAGTGTCATGGAATATTAGGGGGCTGGGGGATGGAGTGAAAAGGGTGGCCCTGTTTGCAACACTTAATAAGTATAAACCAGCGGTAATTTGTCTGCAAGAAACGCATTTGCAAGCTAACACCGTGCATTTACTCAAACACGGGGGGCTATCCCACGCAGTTTCACTCTACCCATTCAATGTACTCTAGAGGTGTGAGCGTGCTAATAACTAATAGACTGCCCTTTCAGTTGATTAGCTCTCGACTGGATGACCAAGGGAGATATGTTTTTCTTTTGTGCAGGCTGGCGAAGGCATTGTGTTGTCGCTGGCGTGTATGTCCCTCCACCGTACTCGCCTGAAGTTGTGAGACACTTGGCGCAATTTATGGCCCTGCATTCCGATGCCCGACCTTTGTCCTTGGCGATTTTAACAATGTAATGGATAAGAGAACGGCTAAATTCTCCCCTCATTCCCACCACAGTGTGCCCCCGGGGGGTCCCACACCATTTGTATCCGAGTTGGACCTGGGGGATGTGTGGAGGGAGATGCACCCAGACATAAAATGTTTTTCGTGTTACTCTGCAACCTATAAATGTCTTTCTAGAATAGACCTATGTATGGTTAACTGCCCTGCACATGCCTTGGTAAGGAACATAAGTTATGCGCCTCGTAATTTATCTGACCATTCTCCCCTTGTAGTTCATGCTAATTTTAACAATATCCCCTCAGCCAAATTGTGGAAAGTAAACCCATTCTGGTTTGAACTATTCCCTGATCCAGACCCTGTGGGCCCGCTTCTCGTTGAATTCTTACATTTCAACCGGGGTACGGTTTCACTAGTTGTATTATGGGACACATTGAAGGTGCATCTCAGGGTTATCAAAACCAGAAGTAAAGAATGGGAAAACCTAGTGCTCAGTGAGGCTGGCAGGGCAGAGGAAAGGTATTTAAATGACCCGAAAGAGGATACAGAGAGGAAGTGGCTGGAGGCCCAGGCCCTCTACCGTCAGGTGTCAATTACGGCAGCAGAAAATAAAAGATTCTTTATGCAGCAGAAATATTTTGAGGACAGGGAAAACACCGGTCATCTGTTGGCAGTGATTGCCCGCACTCAGCAGGAGTCCTCCCACGTGGTGGCTGTCCAGAACAGGGCAGGTGAGGTAGTTAGTGAACAGGATCAAATTTCTAGCGTCTTTACAGAATTTTTTCAGGATCTATATGCCTCTAATGTGAATCCAATGGAGGGACAGATCACCAAATTCCTGGACGGGTGTACACTGCTGAGGGTTAACCAGAGAGATCTGGAAATGTTAAACGCTCCTCTGACTATTGAGGAGTTATCCTTAGCAGTGTCACAGAAGGCTAATAAATAAATCACCAGGGGCGGACGGACATCCGTCAGAAACATATAAACATTACGGGGAAACCCTGTTGCCAGTTTTACTAGACACATTCAATGAGGCGTTCGAGACTGGAACATTACCCCCCTCAATGGCCGAAGCAATTATTATAGTACTCCCCAAGCCAGGGAAGCCTCTGTTATACCCAGACTCATATAGACCCATCTCGCTGCTCAATGCAGATATTAAAGCGTTGGCCAAGGTCCTGGCAAACAGATTGGTGAAGGTTGTATCCGGGCTGGTGCATACAGACCAGTCGAGGTTCATCCCAGCCAGATCCACGGCCCTCAATATCCTTAGGTTGTTTCTAAATCTTCAGCTGCCGTTGGATAATCTGGGCAATAGAGCCCCCTTCTCCCTCGATGCTGCCAAGGTCTTTGACAGCATTGAGTGGAGGTACCTCTGGGCAGTGCTGGGAAGGTTCAGATTGGGACCCAGGTTTGTGAAGTGGGTACAAATTCTCTATGCTAATCCTAGGGCGAGGGTACGGATTAATGGCTCCTTAACTGACTCTTTTCCATTGTTTCGAGGCACCCGGCAGGGATGCCCACTTTTGCCCCTATTATTTGTACTTGCCCTGGAGCCCCTGGCAGCTACGATCAGAGTCTCACCACAGATTGTGGGATTCCGGCGGGGTGCAGCTGAGGAAAAGGTGTCTCTCTATGCTGATGACACCCTGCTATACTTGGGAGACACGGAGGGGTCCTTGACAGCAGTTATGCAGCTGATTGAACACTTTGGAGGGCTATCTGGCTTCTCCATTAATTGGAGTAAATCAGTGCCCCTTCCTGTTGACCCTATCCCTGGGGCACAAAAACCCCAGGATGGGCAAATTTAGGTGGTTCCATCCTTCAAATATCTGGGGATAACGGTGTCAGCTGAGGTTAAAGAATATATTGCCCTAAATCTTAAGCCCATCCTCCTTAAATTTAAACAGAAGTGCGCTGTCTGGTGTAAGTTACCATTGTCCGTGACTGGCCGAGCCAACTTGACAAAAATGATATGGGCTCCTCAACTTCTATATATAATGCATAATGCACCGGTTTGGATACCAAAATACTGGTTCTTGCATGTGGATGCATTGTTTAGGGCCCTTATTTGGAAGAATAAACTGGCGTGCATTAAACTTTCAACACTGCAGTACCCTAAAACGCAGGGTGGCCTGGCGGTCCCACACAGCCAGATATATTATTTGGCAGCACAGCTGCAGCACTTTGCTGGTTGGAGTCTGCCCTCGTTGGCGGATTCGGCTAGGGATTTGCTAATGCCTCCTCTGTCTGACTTACCGGCTTTGGCACATATGGAAATGGGCTTCCCAGTGTTACCCCCTCGATGCCCCATGGCTATACTATTAGAAAAACTGTGGAAGGCTGTTAAGGGTCGCTTGGGCCTCACAGGCTTTCTGGCTCTTACCCCGATTTGGGGCAACAGATTTTATGCAGAGCTCCATAAGCTTCCGGGGTTTCACAGTTGGATGGCGGCTGAAGTTAAATATATTTTGCAGGTATATGTGGGCAGGGGAATTAGAACCTACAAACAATTATTAGCAGACTTTCCTATTCCACGTAATGAGCAATATCAATACTTACAACTACACCATGCCATGTCTTGCCAATCTAGACAGACCAGGATGTGGTTGGTGGAGGCCCTCTTTCTTGAGTCTATTTTTGAGGAACCAGAGAGGAAGGGTATAATTTCTAAAATATATATGTACCTTCTGGCATATATACAGGCCCCTGATGTGCTACCCTGCCGTGAGAAATGGGAGCGGGATATGGGGCCTATTGACGGAGATCAGTGGTAACAGATATTTGAGGCTGGCCCACTTGTCTCCGTCTCGGCGAATCACAGGTTGTCTCACCTGTTCATTTTACATCACACATACAGAACTCCAGTACAGCTCCACAAATGGGGATTGCGTGATAACCCTATCTGCCCTAAATGCCAAATCCACCCTGGGGAATTTATACATATGCTGTGGCATTGCCCCAAGTTGGTAAGATACTGGACAAAAGTTGTTACTATTATAAATACAATATATCAAGTGCAATTGGCAATGGATCCACTGATATGTCTCCTAGGTGGCCTGCAGGATGGATTGTACACCCAATCTACTTATACAGCCTTGCTTAGACTGTGGATGTCCTCACGAGCACCGACAAGTAAGCAGTGGATCCAATCAGTCAATTCCATCCTTATCAGGGAAAAAAACACTTACAGGCACAGGAAATCCCAGGGAAAATTTGAGAAAATATGGCAGGCTTGGCTGGACAGCCCGGGGGTTTCTCCGAATCAGCTTATCAAGGACAGAATACTCTACTCTTAGGGATGTTAAGTGATCTAGAAGGTATAGGCCGCAAGCTCCCCCATTGATAAAAGCCCAGGTACAGGAACAGGTGATTAATATGTCTAGTACTGTATCTACATATGCTCCAGGATGAGTTAAAGTCAGTTTGGTTGTTTGTTGGTTTTAAGGAGAAAATGACTTAACAGCCTTACTTATTTGTTCTTGTCACTATTGGATGCAATGAGAGATACTTTACTATGTGCAATGTTGATTTACTGCTCTTTACCATGTTCTGCTGGTTAAAGTTGTACGATTATGTGAATTATGTGAATACGTCTACCTTCTTGGTGGGCTCTGTATCCATGTCTTTTCTCAATAAAGCTTCTCTTTGATTAAAAATATAAATGTACCCTGTTGATAATTGATCTACACACTAGAGCTGTCGTGACGCATAAGCAGGTGCCAACGGTGCCATCCTTTTCAGAAAATAATAGCTCATCAGTTTTGTTGTGGCTACACATCTGACTGCTAGCTTACATCTATGGCAAGGTTAGAAATTTGCAGAATATGTGCAGAATGGGGCTATAAGAATATGAACTAAAAATATTAATATTGGTGATGTTTAACATTGGCTTTAGGCTGCCTGTTACTAGGTCCTTTGCTATATATAAATCTGGGTGACCATTTTTTTGCAAAATGTAGCTTCATGAACAGACTTAAATAGCAATTCAAGGCACATTTAGTTGACTTGTACATCCTTAACAACATAATAAAAATGAAATGCCAGAGATGTTTTTTTTCTAATTTAGAATAGATAGCAACCTCTCTTAAAATATTATTGTTGTCTGTGGTCCCATTGAGGGAATTCTCACTTCCTGTCCCAGTGGAGAAATTGACATTGACCTCATAGAGGCTCTAACTGGTCCTCCCCCAGAGAAAGTGCTTTTGTGTTACATTTAGTGTTCCCATTACAGATTTTTCACTCACTCCATTTTCCAGTGACCAAACAGGAAGTGAGGGGGCTCTCCCAGTGGAGAATTCTCAGAGACCTGTTAGAGGCTCCTACTGGTCTGCCTACTAAGAAAAGTGTTTTTATTGGACTTTATTAGAGGTGTTTCACTGACTCCATGTTCTAGTGACCATAGCTGGAACACAGAAGTAATAAAAACAAAGCTTCTGACCATTCTGCACCCTATTCCAAACAAAAAAAGAAGTTTGGGTTAGAATTCCATTTAAATGTATTTTTCTACAGAGTTAGTAAGACCCCTTTCACAATAGCAGACCGATTGGGTCAGCCTGAAAAACTGGCAGGACCCTACAGTCTCCTCTATGGAGAGGCGGGTGTCAACAGACATGTGTCCGTTGACACCCGCTGGCATCCGATCCTATCCGCTAAGAAACCAATGGATGGGGATCTGTTTCCCCATCCATCTGGTGAATCGGATTGGATGACATTTAGGTGTAAATGGGCAGGCAGTCTGTTTATATCTGACTGCCCATAGAGGAGAGCAAGCTGTGTTTGTGTCTGCTCTGCATAAGCACAATAGACACAGACCAGCCATCCATTTGCCTGAGCTTACATGGCACATTCAGAGATGGGAAGAAATTGTAAGAAGGCAGCCTGCACAATTGATATACGTGTGAACTGTCCTTATATGCAAGCACATTTTGTTGCTATACAACAGCCATACTGAAATTTGCTGCATGTCACGTGCTTTTCTTGCTCTCCCTATATCCTGGGATGCAGCCGACATGCCTGCTTAGGCTCGATTCACATCTATTCATGCTGCTTTTGGTTTCTGCTTTTAACCATGATTTTACCACAATTTTTATGTTTTTTTGTGAGAAAAATTGTCAGGCAGATTTAAAAACGCAAAACGTGGCAAAAACACACTACATACTTTTCCGCAGCTTCTCCATTGAAATCTATTGATCCAGAAAATAAAAAGTCCTGCATTTCTGCAAATAGAATAACGCATTATTGTGAATGAAGCCTTACAGTGACCTCTGACTGCCACACCAATGATAAAGCCCAAATGTCTTAAAGACTTTTAAAGTCTAGCGCTGGAGTAAAACGGTCTATAGATGGATCAAGATTTGGTCGGTTCAGTAGAGACCAGATGAATTTCCATCCACGTAAGGGCACTTTAGAATGCACAACCACCCTGCTGGAAACATTTCCTCAAGTCTCCCTGCTGTCAGAATATAGTGATCCCCTAGTGATATAAGACTGTCGTCCCTCTGAACTCCTTTACAAAGGTCGTCCCACCAACACGTAAGATTTCACGGGAATGCACCTACCTTTAAGTAGACCAGAGATGACTTGGCTGGTTTAGAACTAGGTAGATATCTGGCAAAATGAGGTCGCGATCTGAAATTTTCAGAAATTCTGTAAACCCGAAATAGTAACCACACCGTCAGTCTCCAGTGACATTCCGAAGTAAGTGTTATTACGCAATAAGATAAACGTCTTTACGTCCTGAAAAATAAAAGACCTAGTTATCTAAAGTTACCTCTTCGACGCCTTTTCATACATCACACAAAAACGGTGCAAAACGCAAAAATTTAGACGGACTGTTAAAAAGAGTGTTTTTTTGTATTTTTAACACCATTTTAGTACCAATTTTCGTCTTTGGTTTTCGTCTTACTTAT
>BLSH010371186.1:513377-526976 GCA_018402905.1 Glandirana rugosa | reverse complement strand
ATAAATGGGAACTTCAGTAAAAAAAGTACACTGAAACTATAAAAATATGAACTACAAAGAACAACAACAATAATACATTTTTTTCGTTTTACTATATAAACAATGATCTCAATTTCAACAAAAAGGTACTAGGTATTGAGAAATCAATTCTGTAGTTGACGCAAAAGTCACCTAATCTCAAAAAGAGGGGCGGGGTCTGGCCCCCCCCATCCAAAAATTTCACCAGCCGCCACTGGTTGGGAGCTATGATATACGGTTAATTAAACTTGTCAGTTTGTGCAATTTTAGAACGTTGTTTCTATATATAATTATTAATTATATATATACATGGAGGCAGGCAAATTCTTTTCTGATTCTTGCTTTGTAGTGCTGAACAATGGCTGAACCTTTACTGCTCCTCTTTCTCAGTGCAGCTCTAAGGGTTGAGTCTAATCCACTGAAAACGCAGTTGATGTCTTAACTAAAGAGTTATGGATCATGGAAAAACAACTTTAACTCTAGTAACAAATATATCATTTTGCTTTTTTTACATAATAACAACAACAAGAAACATCAAGTATAAAAATATCAAAGTCACATGAAAAAAATGACTTCAAGGGTAAATATTACACTGGTGGATCCAACTGTGTGCTCAATGCTCAATGTCTTCTCAGAAACTTTGAACTGCTAAAAACGTCTCACATAAGCTCAGCGCCTATTCAAATAATATTTTTGCTACTTAAAGCAGAACTACACCGCATCTGAGCACCACTAACCAAAATTCTATTTAATTCTTTTTCTATTATTCAAAGCAAACTCACCCATCCATTCATGCCTCCATGCTTTATTTTGCTGAAAAATTACTTTGAAAAACAAACCCCAAACATTTCTGCCCATGGTCATCTTGAGTAAGTACAGATGACTCATGTAGTATTTACTTTCTGGAATCCACCTGCCCTTAGCTCAGGCATACAGGCAGTAGGGTGTGCTTAGCTGAGAAAACCCTCCTATCCTCCTGAAGACTCCTGGGATGTATGACATCATTTACCTAGTCCTGGAAATCATGAAGTAACTGAAGAAATGTACAAAAAATATTATTTAGCTTATTGTTTTACAATAAGTAAATATTATATACTTCTATTATACTATCTATTTACAAAGACTAGCAGCACAAGAATTAAAAATATGTTGAGCGAGAGAGGGAAGTGCTGCTTAGTCAAGAGCTGCATTTAAAGAAAATAATATTTGGTTAATCATTGGATCAATCCATTTCTGCGTTCCCTTCAAAAAATCAATTTCCCATTTATCTCTTCGATAGAAAGTATAAGTGACAATTCAACTTTTCACTTGCCATAGATAGGCCATCTACGGCACAAAAACCCTTTATATCTTTCTGATATGGCTTGTAATCAGAATCCCAGAGCACCCCAGTATCCCAAATGTCAGAATTGACGCTGTCTACTGACAGAGTGTTTTATGGAACAAATGTTTTATTTCTTCTTCTTATGAGATTTATCCCTTCCAATAAACTTTTTCCCCCTAGACTCAGTTTTTGGGTAGACAGAAGAAAAGGTTGTGATGGTGAGCATAGGACAGCAAGCTAACATACTGTCCAGACACAAGGTTGGAAGCACAATAGACATATCCGAAACAGCAAATCTGACCAAAATGGGGCTCCTGATATGCAAGTGATCATATTTTTATTATTATACCAATTAACCTACAGCGCAAATAATATAAAGTGGTACAATGGACACATTCTGCACTTCCATTTGAACTGTAGGGAAAAAACCAAAACAGCTGAAAAAAGTATATATGTATATGTAGACACTTAATTGCAAAGGATTTGCATTTCTCTTCAGCCAGCAAAGCAGAACTAAACGTCTGGAGAGTCCTGACCCCTCTAACATATGGAGAATGGAGTTGGGAGCTGAGATAATGTAACTCCTGCATCATGTGCGGCATTTACTTTATCAGTACCTGCCCAATGGGTGAAGCGGGTAGACATTGGACCCAGAAGAACAGGAGAAAAACATGGAAGTGGAGGCAATGGAGTGGAGGCAGGGAGCTTGGAACCTTGCATGGTCGGAGGAGAACTAAATAAATCTGCGCAACAGTATTTTTTTTGTTGTTGGAGGAGAGCATATCCACATGTAAGTGTGCCACAATGCAAGTATGCTGTGCAACTGACCCCAAATTATAGTACCCTCTGAAGATTGGGCTTCAGTCCACATTGGGGTGTGATGAGCTCCAGACTCTGGCTGCTCTTCTTCCTGTTTTCTTTCCCTTCATACTCAGTGCGCTAGTACTCATTTCTGCCCCCTCTCTTTCCCCAAGTCTCTCACATCCCTTCATGCCCTACTTGATACTTCCCTTTCTCTCCCAAATCTCCAATCTTGATCCCTCTCGATTACCCCACCTTTGGGACACTTTCTTGTTGACCTTATACACTTCTAGTTCACATCTACATGTATATCTAGCTTTTGTTATGACCGGGATTAGAAGTTTTTCTCTCTCTCGTACACCTAAACTTTGTAACAAAAACACATTGTCTCCAGCCCTCTCTTCAGTATTGCTGTATCTCCCCCTCTGCATGAGCAAGATATACACTTATGGCCCCTTACAATATCCTAGGCAACACCTTATTCCACCAAGCCTGAAGAGGGAGCAGGAATGCTCTGAACGTGAAGCGACGCTCCCGCTGATGGGCACCCGGAATTGACGTCAGCCAGGGACGTATGAGCGTCTGCACACTGCCAACAGAGATCTAGGATCCTAGAAGCGCTGGAAGCCAACGGCGAGACTAGTGGATCAGTTAGCCTTATATAGAGTAGAAGTCCGCCCTGTATGCTGGAGAGCACAGCAGATGATCCCGTCCGAAATGTGTGCCAACTTCCCTTGTTTGTGAGTGATATTAGTTACCTTTTAACCTTATTAAACAGCCTTTAATACTATGCTTAGAAGGCGCTGCTTTCTTGTTCTTTTTGTTTTTACAGAGTCACTTCTAGCTATCTATAGCCGGCAGCCTATCTAAGCAGTCATCTTCTCCCCCCCCAGACCTATTACCAATCCTTATTGGTTCATGGCTTGAACAATTTCCTGGGCTTTTTTGGACTAATATTTTCTTGGACTAATCCCTCTGGATTTTTATATGGATATATCAATGATTTATTAAGTAATCGTTGATAAATAATTTATGTCACACGGTATTTGCGCAGCAGTCTTTCAAAGGTAATTTTTTTTTTGGAAAAATGACCCCTTCAAAAAATAAACAGTGCTGTTAGCCCACATTTTTTGTATATGTAAGATGTCACGCCGTGAGAATCGTGATCTTTATTCTAAGAAAAAAAATTGTGATTCTCATTTTGGCCAGAATCGTGCAGCTCTACTGCCCAGTGTTCAGTTGTAAACCAAGCATGTACAACAAGGAATCCCCCTTTAAAAAACGATTAAAAGGGTTTTGCTATATCTTCTTTGGAGTTGGAAGCATGGGATTTAGTATTAAGAGGCTCTGCAAAGAGAAGTGTCATGTTTGATTTATTTGCCCAGTAATATAGACTTCTGCTGTGTAGCTACTTTGGGTATCTTCGGTAACATTTATCAAGGTGACCCACCACAGCTATTTTTCATCACTTAGCAATGTAATTTGCTGTTTCAGGATGTTTCCCTGCAACTCTACACAAAACAATATATTTGGGGCATACAAACGTAATATAACCAGAAATCCAAATTTGAAAGGTTAGAAAATGCATTACTTGTGAAAGGAGACAGCAATTACAATATGTGAACACAATTATATTTAAAGTAGTTCTAAACACAAAAGGTTTTTTTTTTTTTTTACCTGAATGCATTTTCTGTTTTCATTGTTATCATTATTAAGGGAATCTGGAATAAAGTTTTTAAGGACTGGTATATAATAATGATTTTGTGAGTTTTTACTATGTACAATACTAAAGCATAAGCAGGTATATTTAGTAGATCCCAACCTACAAATTAATCTGATTTTAGTGCACAGTGGTAAAGCTAAAGTATTTTGCTATTATTGTACCAAATCCACCAACTGTAACAAGCATAAGTAGCACAGAATCCTGATTTGCGCCAAGCTTTCTCAATAATGCTTTGCAGATTTTATTAAAATATGTTAGGCCATATGTTGGGAGCATAATATGTGTATATGAGCATCTTAAGTCAGCCATGGATTGAAATTCAGCCGGTCCCTGCTTATCAGGCTAAATTTCAACCCATGTATGGGCTGGGTGGTTGCACAGAAGTCTATCTACCAATTGACCTCAGTATAACTGCCCTGTCAGATATTTCCCTCTCGACTGACATCGGCTATAGCCTGCAGCTCTGATCAGTGTATTCTGATGGTGGGGAAGTCTCCCTGTGTCAGAATACAATACCTCAGTGGGAAGATTCCCCCATCATCATCGAGTGTGTGGATAGGGAAATTGAGTCTTTTTTTTTTTAACCAGCAGGATGACTCATCTATGGCCAGCCTTAAGGCCCATACACACGATAAGAAAATCGGAAGTAAAAGTTCGTAAGGCCAACAATTGGTAGTATAGTGCTTTCGACAGCCAATTGCAACTTTTCGGATGACAAAACCTGAAGGTGCATGCTATAACATTTTTTACGCACGTGAGCGTAACGTTCGATTTTCGTTTAATCAGTACAGTTTTTGTCCGAAAAAAATCTTAAGAGCGCGATTATGCATGCTCAGAAACGAAGGAATATATTACAAAACAATTCAACCCGCAAGGAGCTGGTGAGGTGAGGTGTATGGGTGAGGACCTGAAGAGTGGATGGTGTGTGTATGGGTGAGTGTTAGTTGAAATTTATTTTTTGTTTTTTTGGGTTATAGTATAGTATAGTTTTTGTGTTTCTGTACACTCCTTTGACCTCCTGTACCGATCCGGCTGGGTCGGAGGGGCAGGTTTTTGGTTAAACTCCTCTAACCGCCCCCCTTTTACAAAGGGGATGGCGGACTATTACTGTGAGATATGTTGTTGGCCATGTTCGGCCCTGGTTTGGTTGTAATCTGTATATCTCCTTGCCATGTGTTTTTACGAATAATGTAACTATTGTAATTATACTTTGTCAAAAATTAATAAAAATATACTTTAAAAAAAAAAAACAAAACAATTCAACCCATTACATCACTTCCGAAGTTATATTCTGTTGTACGAGAATTGTTTTCGTAAGTTGAGTAACCTCTTCATTTTCGATATGAGACTAGCATGCAACAAAAAAATGGACAATTATTCATCTGATAATGTGTACCAGGTTTTAGTTTGCAATATCTTGCCATTTGTAAGACTCTATATGCGAAGGTGGGAAGATGTGTGATGATTGTCAGTTTTATATGTGACAAACCTATTACAGTGGTCTGTTTGTACAAACACCCTTGTTACAACTGAAATGTTAGCAGTAATTAATAATTCCAATTAATTCTAATTTGAGCCCCATACACACAACAGAGTCAACAGACGCAAATGTGATTGTGATTCACTGCCTCACAGTGAACGTGACCCGCATTAGCTCTCTATGTTTGTTGCAGATGTACTACTAAGCATTCTCTAGCTGGAAGCACAAAGCTCAAAAACCCAATGGTTTTCAATCGGGCCTTTTCACCCCTGATGGTAGTGTACCTTGAAGTTAGTGGCTAAAAAAAAAAAACACATGAATTTCTTTTGAGCTACAAGCTTTTAGAGATTTTGGCCCCAACAGATTTCAATGGAAGCACCTGTAAAACAGCTAAACAATGCATTAAAATTCATATATTACTATTTTTTTCCTTAGTAACTAGCTTTCTATAGGCTAAAAATAATAATAAAAACCAACCTATGCTTCAGACAATCGCAAAAGCAGCTGTAGAAACACTCAAAAAAAAACACTCACCTCAAGTGTCAATGCAGCCTAACACACATGCAGGACTGAAGCATCAAATGCTGGGTTCACTTCTGTATTCAGTGTCTGCGTGCACAAGAACTTAAAGTGGAGTTCCGGCCGAAATATGACTTTTAAGATAATACCCCTAGAATACTCATGCCTTGTGCAATGTAACAAAGGTATGCTGTAAACTATGCCTAATTTGTGCAGCAAGGTGTTCTTACTTTATGAAGTTCCTGCACAGCACGGCCATCTCCAGTGTGGGCATCTGAAGCCGCAGTGTCCTTCCTGGATTCCGTGCATGCTGGCTACCCAGCATGCACCTGCCAATCTCGGGCATGTGCAGTGTGGTGCAATCTTGGTCAGCTTGATATGGCATGGCTCCAGTAACATTTAACATTGGCTTCTATGGGAAATCTTGGTCAGCTTGACATGGCACTGCAACAATGCCATGTCAAGCTGACCAAGATTTCCCATACATGCCAATGTTAAATGTTACTGGAGCCGTGCCATGTCAAGCTGAACAAGATTTTCCATAGACACCAATGTTAAATGTTATGGGAGCAGTACCATGTCAAGCTGACCAAGATCTCCCAGGAGCCAATGCAAAACCAGAAATTACGTACGGCTCCGCAGTCCCTAAAGGAGGAAGTGAAATTATATATAGGCATAACTTGGTTAAGTGAACAGAAAAAAATAAATAAATTGCCAATTCATTTTAAGGATGCACATTAGTGCTGCATGGTGAGGAGTGAAAAATGCTGGTGTATTCAGCTGTAAGCAGGATATATACGAAAGTTATCCAGTTCATGCTGAACTGGTGTGTAGCACTGTCTGTTCAACAAAGCTAGTCTGATGACCAGCTACTGTTGAACAGTCATGCTGGAAAACAAGCATCCAATTAGCACTTGCAGCCAATGGTGTATTCATATGGGGTGTGGGGTGGTTTGGGGAGTCCCCACTGTCAGAATACAAAGACAAAGCAGCGAGAGATCCTTGCATTCTGCACCTAAACACCAATGTAAAGATCATTCACTGACCAGTGTAATGAGCCCTTCTCTCAGAGACCACCAGTTAAAGAGGGTCCTTCTTCCAGTGAGCACCAATGTAAGGGGACACTTCTACACTGCCCAAAAATGTAAGGGGACACTTTTAAACTGGCCACCAATGACAGGGGAAACTTCTACAATGAACACCAAAGAAAGAGGACACTTCTACAGTGACCACCAATGAAAGGGGACACTTCTACAATGGTACAAAAATGTAAGGGGACACTTCTACATGGCCACCAAAGACAGAGGACACTTCTATATTGGCCACCAAAGACAGAGGACACTTCTACACTGACCACCAATGAAAGGGGACACTTCTACAATGGTACAAAAATGTAAGGGGACACTTCTACATGGCCACCAAAGACAGAGGACACTTCTACAATGGCCACCAAAGACAGAGGACACTTCTACACTGACCACCAATGAAAGGGGACACTTCCACAATGGTACAAAAATATAAGGGGACACTTCTACATGGCCACCAAATACAGAGGACACTTCTACAACGGCCACCAAAGACAGGGGACACTTCTACACTGACCACCAATGAAAGGGGACACTTCTACAATGGTCACCAATGAAAGGGGACACTTCTACAATGGTCACCAATGAAAGGGGACACTTCTGCACTGCTCAACAATGTAAGGAGTCACTTTTACATTAACTGCCAATATAAGGGGACACTTATACACCAATGTAAAGGGATACTTGTATACTGACCACCAACATAAGGGAAAACATCTACACTGTCCAGCAATGTAAGGAGACACTTCTATACTGATCACCAATGTAAGGGGACACTTATATACTGACAACCAATGTAAGGGGATGCTTTACCACTTATGTAAAGGGTCTGGTTTACACTGGCCACTACTGTAAGAGGTCACTACAAGAGGGTCCTTCCCCATTGAGCACTTTTGTGAGGAAACACTGCAAATGTCTGCTTCTTTTCTGGTCATTCATTTTGATATTCCTCTCATTTAAAAATAATTTGATCATATAAATCAATCCAGAGCATTGAATATGCTAACTACGCCTCATTCCTTATTATTTCATCTCAATGTATTGATCACACTAATGTACGATGAGTTGTAAATATAGTAATTATTAGCAGGGTTCCCTGTTTGGCTATTTGAAGGTTTCCTACATGTTAAAATGTTGAGAAAGGCTATTTACAGGGTACCTAAAATAAAAGTGACACTCAAAGAAATACCTTGTAGATAGTTTTCATAATAGGGCACATTATGTACATTTATTGGTTTACTGTTTTAATGTTTAAAGTGACACTAAACCAATCCCAATTCCTCAAAAATAATCCATACTCATCCACTACTTTACTGCCCTGTCAAGAGAAGCCCGAAGCAAAAAAAAAAAATGAGCGCAGGGCTTTAATGACAGGGTCCCTGGGCGGAGACAGTGGGGGTTAGCTAGCCAGGGGGGTGTTAGCAGAGATGGGGGGTGTGTCAGGTTTATAAGGCAGGGGCGGTGGCTAGGCCCAGCAGAGCAGGAGCAGAACGAATTCCCACCCTCCCTCCCCTTTTATGATATGCGAGTGGTAGAGTGATATATACTGTTGGCGGTTGGGGTCTCAGGAGGCCGTTTCAAGTTGGTCAGTTGGGAAGGATCCATCAGAGGTATGGAGTCCTCAGTGGTGTCAGTTACATAGGTTAACTGAAAAGGATGGTACCCGAGCCGGCGTAGTGCGGCTGGAAAATGGATGGTACAAAAAACATGGACGTGATTGGGTTATGGGGCCTCCTGGGATTCCTACCGGCTTAAATTTATGGTTTGGTTTATTTCTGTTATGGTTTTAAAATTGGTTTGTTAAATAAAACGGCCTAACGGCCAATTCCTCCATATGGTGTGCTGTGTCTTTATTTTAGAATATATAAGGTATACGCACAAGGACTACCCGGGTCATGTATTTTTTATTAAATTGTTTCTTACTATGTTTTTCAGCCTCCCTGTGACATCCTTCACGAGCTCCTGACCCTCTCTTTTTCCATCTCATCTCTATTTGTCTATAACAAGCAGTGCATGTTAGTTGTAGTTATGAGCACTGTTCCAAACACACTATAAATCCCATAATTCTTAGACCATCTTGGAAGCGAGCAAGAGTGGATGGCTACGTTACTACATACAATGGGATCATGTAGAAGGAACCTAGCCACCCTGTAACAGGAAGTCAGATCATAGCTTCAAAAAAAGAAATTGAAGATTTGGAGGAGGCTGAGTGAAATATTAGGGACTTTTTGGAGTTAAGAATACATACTTGAATATCATTTTTTTAAAACCAAAGTTTAGTGTCACTTTAGCTATGCTGCAAAGTAGAACACAAAGACTGAGAAGAAAAGTTTCATAAGGATTGCTGGCTGAGCACAGACATCTGACAGAGAAGTGTCTGCTCTCCAACCGGAGTGTCACTCGAAAAGCCAAAAGTCTGGATTCCTCATCTCCACAGCTAGAATTTCCTCCCTGGCCCAAATGTGTTCTTTTGAAAAGAAATTATGTGTTTTTCTTTGCAGACATGTGCATTTCCCTATGCAAAATCACTTGCATCAAAAGCCACATAAATAAATACAATTATACAAGGTTAAGGGAAGTTAACATTTTATAGGCCAAAATAATGCCATCACAGAGGCAACAATAATGTTGCATCTAGCCACAAATGTATTTATTTTAATACATTATATATTTTTTAGCTACTTACATTTTTAAATGTACTATGTTCTTGTATCTTAAAGGTATACCTAATGGCTAATGTGTTTGCGAGGATTTTTTTAATGACATAGCATTTCATTTTAAGTTCTAACAAGCAGGGCCCACTGATTATGCTGTGAATTGTATTTCTGACAGCACTGTCAGCCTTCATTTTGTAAAGAGCTGCACAAATTATTGGTGCTATATAAATCCAGAATAATAATAATGTTTCCAGAATAAAATGGCACTTGCAAAGGACCTGGATGGAGGTAAGTATAACTTTCTTTACAAGGTATGGAGAAATAAAAGCTCTGCAGGATAGGTTAGAAGGGGGTGAGAAGGAGGGGTAGAAGGGAGGACATATTTTGCCCAGAGTTGGGCTTTAATAAGATACCAAGCAACATTTAGAAATAAGACTACATATGTTGAAGTACATCCACCTTTCTATGTTAAATAATGTCAAAGTATATTTGCAGGTATAAGACATTGCCTTTAACTTACAGCATGATCTTTGTTTAGCCAGTGTCCAGTGTCAACATCTACATCTAAGCTGCAATGTTAGCCTAGTGATGATAAAACCATGTAAATCCTGGTACATATAAACTAGCCTTTATATTCCTTACTATGTGTATACGTGTTGTCTCCCACAGCTCACCCCCCTGCTACTGGTGCTCAATGGGTAATTTGCCAGAAATTTTTAATGTATTTTAAGAGTGGTGAGGAAGGGGAGACATGGAAAATTGTTCATTCTGTCTGCAACAAACACAGATGGCATAATTTTTCCAGTGTGCTTTATTTTAGGCAAACACTGGGAGATGTATAAGCACAGTTTCTGGACTGTAACTTAAGATCTGATTTTATTGCTTTAAGGCAGCGTTTTTGAAGTATGGGTCTGGACCCGTTTACTGTGGGCTGCTGCCAAATCTCTCTGTTGCATCACAAAGTTTACCATTTGGAGTGAATCTTTATAGCTCCACACCAGGTGGAAGTGTTGTATTAGCGTTGGGCACCTAGGGCATATGTTGGGTCCCTGGGTGTCAGCCACTATTAAAAAACACCACTACCCAGCATGGGGCTGTACAGTGGCGCCCGAAATGTAAACACTGTAACACTGTAGCATGTAAGGAAAATGTTTCAGCTTTTGAAAATTATTGTGCTGAGGTTTAAATGTGTCTGTAAGGCCCCTTTCACACTGGCGTGACTTGAAAGTCACGCGATTTTGCCACAATTTTACCGCAATTTCAGGGAATGCCCGTGTAAACGTCATAGGACAAGTCGCACAAGTGTGAAAAGGACCTAAGGGTTTTCTTGTGGCACAGTAATTAAAGCCCTGCTCCAGGTTACTGTTAAATTTACCCATGTAGTGTGGTTGCCCCTGCGCTGGGTTAAATGCTCATTTGGCTATGGGAGAAAGAGTTAAAGGGGTTGTAAAGTCAGAAAGTTTTTTATCTTAATGCTTTCTATGTATTAAGATAAAAAAAAACCTTCTGTGTGCAGCAGCTGCCCCAGTCCCCACTAATACTTATCCGAGCGCCATCTCTGTTCAGCGATGTCCACGAGTGCCTCGGCTATCCGGAACTCTTCTTCTGTTTGGCTGAGACACAGCAGTGGCACCATTGGCTCCCGCTGCTGTCAATCAAAGTCAGTTAGCCAATTAGGAGATTAAGGGGGCAGAGCCGAACAGGAGGCTGTGGAGGCACTCGACAGGAGGGAGGAGCCAGGAGAGCCGAAGAGGGACCCGAGAAGAGGAGGATCTGGGCTCCAGCACAAAACCACTGCACAGAGCAGGTAATTATAACAAGTTTGTTGTTTTTAGAGAACTGCAGTGGTAAATGACCCAGAATGTGGCCTTTAACACATATTTGTGTAGGTACAGGGACCGTGACACAGGTGTGCTCTGTATAAAGCAAGTTGGCTCAGGTTCTGGTTAACTATGCTGCTTCAAGCTCCTTTGACTGTCAGCGTACTGCGGCCACACTCATCTTTTGGCAAGATGTTCTAACCATTATTGTTCTCCTTGAAGTGCCATGGGGTGCTCTAGGTCTTTTACAATCCTATTGGATTAACACTCAGGAATCTATTCTGTTTCAAATTATAATTATTGTTTCATTGCCAATATGTTAGATTTTTATTTTAATGCTTTACAAATGAGAAAAAACTATACGTGAATGGAAAAACATATGTTTACGGCTTGTGTTATTTTTTTAAAATTAATATAAGGCCATTGTTAGTTGTCTTTGTGTGGCTATGCTGGCATGATGGCAATAATTCTCTTCTTGTGTCCCAGTACTGTAAGAATTTTATTTGGGTTCTCAGATTAAAATGTTCAAGAATCCCTGGTCTCTTGTAAGACAGTCAAAACAAATTCCATCAAAGTGGAATGTAACTGTATCTGAGTAGCACAAAGTGAAAACATTATTTATTCCATTTTTAATATTCACAGCAAACTCACCCATTTATCCTTGTCGCCATGCTTTTGCTGAGAAATCACTTAAATCGGTAGTAAACCCCCAAGTACTATTTTTACCTACAGGTAAGCCTATAATAAGCCTTACCTGTAGGTAAAAGGAATATCTCCTAAACCTACATGGTTTAGGAGATATTCGCCCTGCATGCAGCCGCTGACATTAGCGGCGCATGCACTCTGATGATCCGGCGGAGGTGGGCGGCAAATCAGAGCTGGCTGCCGGTACGAAGAGCTCCCGCGCACACGTGGGAGTGACGTCACGCGGCTCTGGCCACTCACAGCGCCAGAGCCGCATACCTGGAAGAAAGAAGAGGACCATCATGTCAGCTCCCTCAGCGCTGACTGACTCGGACATTGGGGGCCTCATATTAAGGTAAGTATTTCATAATATGTTAGTATGCGATGCATATTAACATATTATGCTATTGTCTTGCAGGATTGCGTTTTTTTTTTTGAGGCGGGTTTACTACCGCTTTAACTCCCCCCTAGCATTAAGGGTAGATGATCCATGTAGCATTTACTTTCTAGAATCCATCTACTCCTTGATCAGGCATGCAGGAAGGAGGGTGTGCATACCTGAGAAAAACCCTCCTCCAGAGGAAAGAAAAAAAAATGCCCATGAAAACTTTTGGAATGGATGGTATCATTTTGGCCTAAGCCAGAAACCTGTAAGCAATTAAAGAAATGTGTAAAAAAAAAAAAAAAGTTTAAAACAAGTAAATACAATGTACCTTCCTATCTATTTACTAAGGCTAGCAGCATAAGGATTAAAATAGTTAATGTTGACTGAGAGAGTCAACAGTGACAATTCTGTTAGCCACCTCCCCTGTAACATTGTTGCGCTACTGTAGTGCAAGCAAACACAGACTATATGAGAGTGACTACTCTGCTCTGAATTCAAGTGCAGGTTCATTGTCACACCATCAAGGGAAGCGGCTTTGGATGACATCACTGGCAGGATCTACAAGTGTTTGTGGAATTTTGCAGGGGGATAACAGTGTAAGTGCAGAGGCAATTATAATCAAATGCTACAAAATATTTTTAATAGAAGGCCATAGTTCCACTTTATGATATTGTTTTATTATATTGTTGAGGTACATTATGAAATGCCAGGAATCCAATAATGCTTACATGAAAAAATAGCTGATAGTTAAAGCGGTAGAAAACTGCGCCAATTTTTCTTTTAAAAAAAAAAAATAAAATACCCTGCAAAGCAAAGGCATAATGTGTTTGTATGCATTGCATACTAGCACACTATGAAATACTTACCTTAGAATGAAACCCTGCAGCGGCGCGCTGTCAGCTGTGACAGACGATTCCATCCTTACCCAGTCTTCTTTAGAGTTTGCGTCCTCTGGCCGTCTGATTGGCCGCACCACAATGACGTGACGTCACTCTCGCGCATGTGCACGGGAGTCACGGACCGTGGCATGGAGCTAGGCAACCTTTTAGAGGTTGAGATCCACCTGGACAACATGCAGGAAGGGCACGTGTACGCGCTCTCAC
>BLSH010371186.1:495022-505218 GCA_018402905.1 Glandirana rugosa | reverse complement strand
AACCCGTAGTAGATTAGCTCAGTGGAGTGCTAGACTATGGAGCGGGCAGGAGCACCTGGCTCGGGATATGCTGAAAGGCTGAACCAGCTGTCACTGCAGCATCTGGGTGGATCCTGACATTATTGTTGGGATCCCTGAAGACCCTGGACTGGTTCTGTGGCATCAGAATCTGGGTCACTGGATTGCTAGACTGTGGAGCGGGCAGGAGCAGCTGGCTCAGGCTCTCAGCAGCATGCTGAGAGGCTGAACCAGCTGTCACTCAAGAATCTGGGTGGATCCTGACATTATTGTTGGGATCCCTGCAGAGCCTGGACTGGCTCTGTGACATCAGAATCTGGGTCACAAGAGTGCAGAACAAAGTGCACACCTGTGACACACAAGAGAAGTATGGCCAAAGTGCTTTGACCATATATCTTCTTTAAATCGATTAGATGATGCCCAATGTTTGAGTATGAGCAAGTTTTGCAGCAGTGTACAGATTTGATCTAGAGTCAGTCTTAAAACTAATAATTAGTCAGATACAACACAACACAAATGAATGCAGGTATGCAAAATATATAATGATTGCATTTTATTTGCAACTAGCATAAGCACTGCTATTTGAATTGTGTCACCTCCTGTCATTCCTTGCACAGCAGCACCCAGACTGGTAGAAGAAAGACAGCACTAGGAGACAAAATGGTGAGCTGCAGGGCACCTAACACATAGAGAACATTGGGTAGAAGAAGATATGACCTCATCAGTCTTCTGCTGCTCCTTCACTACCCAGTTACAGGCTGCTGGCAAGGCGGTATCCAAACTGAATTACATAACTGCAATAGAGAAAAGTCAGGTCACCAACTTGGTTGTACTGTAGCAGAGCTGTGGACATTTCAGAGCTGGCTGGGCAGAAAAACAAATCCTTTAGCAGGTAAAATCACTCCCTTACGTGCATTTATATCCACTGTGTATTGCCACTTGCTTGGAGTTTAGGTTTAAACATTATGACCCATCAGTTTTAGATTCAGACAAAGGTGTCTTGACACTTTATGCAGAATGACTAGCTAAGTGTCTCTGCTAAGTATTTTAAACAGCACCATTGATATTGTTCAATGACTGCTAAACAATAACAGTCCTAACGCCATTCAATTTGTGGCATAGTGGGGTGACCAGAGAATGATCTCTACAGACTGTGACTGGCAGATGCATCCACGCTGAATACAAATGAGACCTTCTAGAAATGCGCCAGTTTTGTACCGAGCCTAATTTACTGGAACACAGCGTCTCTCATGCCCAAACATCAATGCACCCTGTTTATGTGCCTGGATTCATTTGTGCTGGTCACAGAGAATGACATGAGCTGCATTACAAGTTGTATTATGTTGTACAGCAAAAAGATCACAAGGAAAGAAAGCTGCTTTCACTTTTTTTTCTGTTTAGTAATACTATACTGCAATTTACTGAGCAGAGGATTGTTAACACACATACTGTAATAGTATTAGAAAAAGTAATCGTTTAATAAATGGATCCATGTATGGGAACTTTCACATAAATATTTGTAGACCCAATTAATATCCATATGATGTAGGGGTCATTCTGATTCACTGATATTTTAAAATGAAAGCTAAATGATTAAATCAAAAATAAAAGCAATATAATAATAGAAAAAACTAATATGGAGAATCCTAAAAAAAAAAGTATTTTTTTAACTCAAGAAAGTCTTCATTGAAAAGGAAAATATGGTATACAGCAGTTCCAGATCAGATCAAATCAGATCAGGTCAAGAGTAGGCAATGATACAGACTGGGCATCTCATAACAGAGACCAGCAAGTATAACAGAAAGCATACCAGCAGCACAGTAAATGAAAGACATTATACATCATAGATAACTTCCTTAGTTTTCTAGCCACTCAAGTAAATTCAATAGCCATTGGTGTATACATTAACACATCAGGAGCCTATCAATAACTAGGTCTAGTGGGCTCAAGCACAGGGTGTCCAACCATGGGCCCCAAAGGTTATATTATACAAGGGCATCCCCCTGTGTTGCTATATGTACTTCTCCAACCTGAAAGTTTCTCCCATATACTGTAACCATTCTTTATGGGAAGGGTGATCAGGTGATTTCCAATGCTGTAAAATTAGTCCCCGGGCTTGAGAAAGGGCTCTAGCCACTGCTTCTCTGGTGGGGACTGGTAACTTAAGGTCATCTAGCATGACCAATAGGCATGGTTTAGGGATCAGTGGAACAGAGCTTTGAAATACAGCATTGATTTGATTGTATTCACTACCCCTGCCAAGTATATGTGCAGTTTGGGGCAAAGCCACAGTAAATGAATTAGGTCGCTATGGTCTTGGCAGCTGTTAATACAAGTAGGGTCGGTTAAGAGGGCCATCTTACACAGCCTAGTGAGGGTGTAGTGTGCCCTATGAAGTATGTAAAATTGCATATGCCTTTGTGTCAAATGAAGGGCTCATGTACACTGCAGCTCAAAGAAGCGGCTCCTACAGACTTTTGAGCTCTCATTTTTTTCTGCCTGGAAACTCCCCTCCATATTAGCTCATGTGTCTATGCACACTATGGCTTTTTCAGGAGTTTATAGGCATATGCTCTTACAGGCAAAAAAAACCCCACCAAACTTGTGTTTTTGAGAGGAGCTTTTGAGCAGAAAAGACACCTATGTGCCAAAAAAAAAAAGTTCAAGAAAGCTCAAAGAAGCTCAAAAATGTCCAAAATAAAAAAGATAAAATGAGCTGATGAGAGGGTTTGTAAGAAAAAAAAAACGCTTATGCACAAAAAAGCTCAATAAAAACATGCAGCACAAGCTTCTTAAAGCTTTTAGGCAGAGAAATAAAAGCTCAAATGCCTGTAAAAGCAGCCCTTTTTTTGAGCTGCAGTGTGCACGAGCCCCTGTGACACTGCTTGAAGTGCTTCCTCCCATTGGCCCTCTATAAAAGGGTCAAGGTCTATCTCCCACTGCCTCTCCTAAAGAAGTCTTTAGTCATATTTCATGTTTTTGGTTCTCATAGAGTATATAAAGATTGGGCAGGTTTTCACTGCTATCTGGGGCTCCATTGCGGTGGCCACGCATGCTTGATTATGGTGCAATTCAATCAAAATGAGGAATTAAACTTCCTTTCTGATCAATTTAGTTTCAATTTCAATCAGATTTGATTAAACTGAGTCAATTAACCAGAGTGGGATATTATCAATGGTTTTTCATCATTTGGCACCTAGATAGTTTGTTCATGAATATGATCGTATGTGGATGGATCACATTATGAAATTACTTGGTGGAAACAGAGATGTTATCTATAACTTCTGATTGTATAACGTCTATTGATTGAAATCCTTTTCCCTCTGTGTGGCATACTGATCAATTCACAGGTTGTCAACTATAAATTATTCCTATTGCTAGGGATTGATAAAAAAAAAAATCCGTAATTTATTGAAGTGTGTTGTCTTGAAAGTTTTATCGGATTGTTTTATTAGAAAGGAAGTGAGGGAAAATCTTCAATAGCAACACAAAGAGAAATAAAAGAAGGAAATTGTATCAAATGCTTACCATAATTTTTCTTTACTGGCACCAATCCATAGCAGCATACTGACACATTTATACCCCATGTATGCTGCCATGTTGGCACCTGGAAAATTTTATCAAATACCATAATTTTCCTTTCCTGGCTTCAATCCATGGCAGCATACATGTGGTATATATGTGTAAGTTTGCTGCCATGTTGGTGCCAGCAAAGGAAAATTACGATAGGTGTTTGATACCATTTTCTGCTTTTATTTGTCTTTGTGTTGCTATTGAAGAAGTGGTTATCTTTTTTTAGTGTAGTAGGGAAAGAAAAGCATTCCTGTCAGCTTTTTATTGTTGCCCGTGTCTCTCTACTGCAGATTTTCCCTCACTTAATCTGTAAGCCCTCGTTCACACTGAATATGGCTTTGAAATCTTGCAAGTTCATCTGAACTGCATTTCAGTCCGACTTTGGGGGCGACTTGAAAGACATCTGTGCGTTCATGCACAGATGCCTATTGAAATTGCCCCAAAGTCATGCAGGAACTACTTTTGGAAATCGGTGCAACACCACAAAGTCAGCGTCGCACTGATTAGGGTGCTCCTATTGCCGGCAATATGCTCCGATTTGACATGCGATTCGACCTGTCAAATCGCGCTTATGTGAAAGGGGGCTCATGAAAACATTGTCATTGGGACAATAGGTGAGAGGAAATACCTATAACAGAGCTTCACACAGCATTTAAAAACAGACATGTACTATAATCTATCCAATCCTTAAAGTTAAAGTGGCACTAAGGCCCCTTTCACAAAGGCTTTCTGTTCAGGTCCGCCTGTCTGTTTTTCAGGCGGACCTGAACAGACACTCCATGAAGCCCTATGGAGCGGCGGATGTCAGCGGAGACATGTCCGCTGACAACCGCCGCTCTCCGATCTGATTCTGTCCGTGAAATCCAGACAGATGGAAACCTATTTTCCATCCATCTTTAGAATCTGATCGGAACAGATCAGATGAAAACGGACAGGCGGTCCATTTTCCTCTGATCTCCATAGAGGAGAGCGGCGCTCTGTCAGTTCCATCTCCGCTCAGTGAGCGGAGATGGATCTGTCATCCGTCGGCTCAGTGGGGATCAGCGGATCAATCCCTGCTGAGCAAAAACGGACCCTATACATGGAAAGCCTGTGTAAAAGGGCCCTTAACAATATACTTATTCTCTGAAAATACATATCCACTACTTAATGGCCCTGTAATCTATTTTTCATGTAATTGTTTCTTGTTTTTGTTTCATGTAATTGTTTTCTGCCTCCTTGTAATGTCCTCCATGAGCTTCCATATCTTTACCCTTCAAATCCGTTTTATTGAAGCAAACAGTGCAGATTGGTTGAGGTCATGTGTACTGCTCTATTAGGCTCCATGCACACTGAAGCTGATAAACGACCAGTCCATAAACGGCCCTTTATGTTATCCTATGTGTCCATGCACACATGGACGTTAATTGTCATTTAACAGCAGTGGCGTTTATGGGCTGTTATCCGAACGCCATGAATTGGCGTTTAGGATTCGTTCTTCTGACCACAAAAAACGCTGGACACCGATAAACGCTCATAAATGCTGCTAAATGGCCGTTTATCGATGCCCAGTGCTTTTTGTAGTCAATAGAAGCTAATGAAGTAAAAAAAAAAGAGCCCAAAACTGCAGATGCCGCACAAAAGCACGCATAAACGCTGCTTACAAAACGCTGCTAAAAGCATGTTTTCTGAGCAGCGTCTCCTGCCAAATAATCCGATGGCCAGAGAGCATCCAGTGTGCATGGAGCCTAAGGGTGGCTACATTCCTACATAAAGGGGGACCATAGAGAATGAACATAGCAACCGTCTAACAGTAAGTCAGATCAAAGAAGCAAAAAAACAAGGATTTGCAGATTTGGAGACATCTGAGAGCAACAGAAGGCATTTTTGAGTTAATAATACATACTTAAATAGAATTAAACAAAAAACAAACTGAGTTTAGTATCACTTTAGTGTTCATCTATAGTGGATGAAAACAAACCAAACCAATATTGGTGGGACTATAGTAACTTTCTCTAGTAGCTACCAATGTACCCTGCAATGCATAAACTTCCATGATATTGGGTGAATAGGCGCACCCTCCTCCCCGTGATGTGACAGCACTTAATGCCTGGGCGACCTGTTGCTAGGCTATGCATTGCTACATGGGGGATGTGCCTGAGAATTTGCAAATACTGCCTTTCAGAAAATTGTGATTTGTATAGGAGTCTCAGTAATATTGTGAAGAGGATCATTACAACATAGAAAGTAAGGGGTGGCACCTTGCTATGCCTAATGTCTTCCATTAGTCAATTTGTTTACTATTAGATACAGTACAATAATGTCTACAAAATTTAGTTCCCATTATTTAAGTAAATAGGTGGGTGAAGATTTAACATTCCTCCCAGGCATAAATAAGGCACTGAAAATCAGTTTTCTACAGAATATGTACAGAATTGCTTCATTGATTAAGCATTAAGGAGTGCTGTAAAGGTTTATACCCTAATTTTTCTATAATAATAATTTAAATAAATCTAAGTGGAAAAAAATTAACATTGTATTTATATCTCATGTTAACTAGTGTCTTGATTGGGGTAAAAGGTATTTCGAAACTAGAAGGTTCTGAAATCACTAGATTCATCTAATTAACACTTGTACCCCCTTTTCATGCAACAGGAGTGCAGTTCCTGTAGTCAGGTCCCTGAGACCCTTGAAGAACAGCACAGCTTAGGGCCCACTCAGATATGCACATATTTTTGAGGGGTGTTAACCACCTCAGCCCCGGAAGGATTTCCCCCTTTATGAACTGAGCCCTTTTTGAGATTCTGCACTGCGTCGCTTTAACTGACAATTGTGCGGTCGTGTGACGTTGTACCCAAACAAAATTGATGTCCTTTTTTTCCCCACAAATAGAGATTTCTTTTGGTGGTAATTTATCACCTCTGCGTCACTTCTGATCACCGCTATAAACAAAAAATGAGTGACAATTTTGAAAAAACCCAATATTTGTTGCTTTTTGCTAAAATACATATCCAAAAAAAAAATATAAAAAACAAATGTATTCCTCAGTTTAGGCCGATATATATTCTTCCTCATATTCTTGTTAAAAAAAATCACAATCGGCGTATATTGATTGGTTTGCGCAAAAGTTGCCACGTTTACGAACAATGAGAATTAATTTATGGGGTTTTTATTATTTTTTAAAAATTTTTACTAGTAATGGCGGCGATCTGCGATTTTTAGCGGGACTGCAACATTGCAGCGGACATGTTTAGAACACTTTTTTGGAACCATTGACAATTATACAGGGATCAGTGCTATGAAAATGCACAGAGTACTGTGCAAATGTCACTGGCAGGGAAGGGGTTAACACTAGGGGGAAATGAAAGGGTTAACTTTGTTCCCTGAAATGTTTTACTAACTGTGTGGGGGCTGGGCTGACTGGGGGTGGAAAGAGATCGCTGCTCCCATACACAGGAAACATGCGATTACACTCCTTGCCCCCTGTCAAAACAGAGATTTGTGTGTTTATACACACAGATCCCCATTCTGTGACTTTGGGGAGCGGATATCGAGTCCACCCTACATGCTCTCTGGCTCCCCTGCTACACAGTGAGCACGTGAGCACGCCTCTGGTTGCTAGCCCTTACGATCCACGATCTCACAGCCGCCGTCAGGTGACGGGGATATGCGACATCGAGCCAAGTTGCTGCTGTAAATCCACGATGGGCGGTGGGCAACTGGTTAAGGAACACACGTAAAAGTGGAACTAAATAGCAAAAATACTATTTAATTCATTTTACATATTCAAAGCAAACTCACCCATCCATTCATGTCACCATGCTTCATTTTGCTGGGAAATCACTTTAAAAAATACCCCTTTTGAATTTCTGCCTGTGGCCATCTTGAGTAAGGGCAGATGATTAAAGGAGTTGAAATCCCTGGGGGTTTTTCACCTTTCACCGAGGAGAAGGAGCCCAGCAGCTCCAGCCACTGTCTCGGTTCCTCATTGGACAGATTGATAGCAGCACAGCCATTGACTCCTGCTGCTGTTAATCAAATCCAGTGACACGGGAGCCAGGGGTGGAGCCAAGTCCTGCTGTCTGTGTCAATGGATGCAGCAGCAGGACTCGGGAGCGCGCCAGCATGAGTGTCCCCATGGAAAGAGGCTCTCTGTGGGGGCACTCGATGAGGAGGAGGAGCCAGGAGCGCCGCCGGGGGACCCCAGAAAAGGAGGATCCCTTTTCAAAACCCTTGCACAGAGCAGGTAAGTATAACATGATTGTTATTTTTAAAAAAAGAACCTTTACAATCACTTTAATGTAGCATTTACTTCCTGGAATCTATCTGCCCTAGAAAACGTAGGCAGGGGGGTGTGCTTAGCTGAGAAAACCCCTCCTCCCTTCCTGAAGACACTTGGGATGTATGACATCATTTGACTAGGCCCGGAAACCAGGAAGTAACTGAGGAAATGTAAAAAAAAAAAAGAAGTGTAAAATAAGTAACTATGATATATTTTCCTATTTACTAATGCTAGTAGCATAAGGATTATAAATAGTCAATGTTGATTGAGAGAGTGAATTTCTGCTTTAAGGGATGTTATTGTGTGTATTTACATGGCAGTGCATACATGGTATGGCAGAAGAGATGCACTGAGTGGTAGACTGTAAACACCTCCCTGTACAACAGAACCTGTGGTGTAGATATATACATGCGACTGCCTTTAGGGCCTGTAATGTATATGTGGTTGTGATAAGGACTTTGGTATTTACAGGTGTTTGTTACAAAGAGATTTAATACTTTAAACAGAAAAACATACACACCAAGACAGGCAAGACATGATTGTGTACACGGCACAAACGTAGTACTTAAAGTGGTTGTAAAGTCAGAAGCTTTTTTACCTTAATGCATTCTATGCATTAAGATGAAAAATCTGTGTGCAGCAGCCACCCCAGCACCCCCTAATAATTACCTGAGGTCCCTCTAGCTCCAGCGATGTTGTAGGAATGTCTTGGACTCCCCTCCTCATTGGCTGAGAGAGCAGTGCGGCGCCATTGGCTTCCACTGCTGTCAATTAAAGTCAGTCAGCCAATGAGAATAGAAAGGGGGTGGGGCCAGACCGCAGCTCCATGTCTGAATGGACACAGGGAGCTGTGACTCGGCTCCGGTGCCCCCATAGTAAGCTGCTTGCTGTGGGGACACCCAGCAGGAAGGAGGGCCGGGATTGTCAAAGAGGGACCAAGAAGAGGAGGATCCAGGCTGCTCTGTGCAAATCCAACTGCAGAGAGCAGGTAAGTATAACATGTTTGTTATTTTTAATTTAAAAACAAGACTTTACAATCACTTTAACTGCTTCTAGTGAACTTCTGTCTTTGCAGGGCAGCATCATTAGTTCTCCAAGAAAGTACTCTGAGACTACAGTCATAAAGATCTGTAAAACTAAATGTACTATTTAAATTTTAATCTGTTTATATCACACTAAACTTTTCAACTATCATTCATATTATGGCATTGGTTAGCTTTAAGTACTAATATAAAGGGGAAGAAACAGAAAAAAAACTCTGTGAGTCTAAAGTATGTGTTAATCCTTACAACTAATTTCTCTAATTTCTTCCCTTTTTGCCCTCTAAAATATACCATTGAAAGTGTATTGTTATATCTGTTTGATAAGGCAGCCCATAGATCAGTCAGTTTTTTTTGTTCACCCTTGGGTTGAATGAAAAACAAACCAAAAAAACCCCCCAAAAAACAACGACTCGAATCCCCCATCCGCACACTCGATGTGGGTGGAGGAATCCTTCCCACTGAGCTATTGTATTCTGATAACAGAGAGACTTTAATGCTGTTAGAATACACCCATCAGTGTAAGGCCGGCCATACATGCACCACGGGTCGCAGGAAAGAAATTTGCTCAATTCCCCCATCAACACAGGCAGTGTTGATGCGAGAATCCCTCCTGCCAGGCCATTGTCTTCTACCAGGGAGGGCTGGGGAAGCCATCCCCACCGGGAGAAGACAGTGATTATTGTTAGCAGCTATAGCAGCCACTAGAGATATTTACAGGTAAAACTCGACATGGTGGTTGTACCCAAGTTGATCGATACATTCAGCCTGCCCATACATGGTTTGAATCTCGGCTGTTTCTGCTGAACCAGAACTGTGTATGGCCTGCCTAAAGCCTGAAGAGTGAGGAAAATCCGACAGGGCAGTTGTATAAAAGTCATTCAGTAAATCAATTTCTGTTCAACATCCTTACCCATACATGAGTCGAAATTTATCTGGTCCCTGCTGAACTGGCCAAATTTAAATCCATGTATGGCTGGCTTATGTGTAAAAAAAAAAAAATGTTATCTTGAACAATATTATCAAAACAAAACCGATCCCTCTGATCCTCAGAGATAGGGATGCCAGCTTGGGCATTCACTCATCCTGCAGTGATAGATGCTTAGCCACACTCCCACCCCGACCAAAGTCTAAATATCAATGTGAAACAGCCTTAGACAGCTCTCCTACATGAGCAACACCCTCTGACACATTTCGTCCCACCCCCAGGGCTTACTCATTGATCTCTATGACCAGGGCCACCCAAGACATTGTGCTGCCTGGGTCCAAGAATGAAATGCTGGGGGGGGGGGGGGGGGGGGGGG
>BLSH010371186.1:441082-453967 GCA_018402905.1 Glandirana rugosa | reverse complement strand
GCCTCTTATCCGTCCGTCGGACTCGGCTAGTCCTCCTCCTTCGTTCCTACTGAGCACCTCGCCTCTTATATATATATATTATAAGAAACGTCCCCCTCTCCGGCCTCTAGCACCTTACACCACGATGTCCTTTTGGACCATTAAGATAAGATATAAGCAATCGACAAGACCATCATTCAAAGCACGAAGTTAGGCATAGTTTGACGAGAGGAAGGCGGGTGTGCCCCGGTGTCTCTCCTTCCTCCGTGGCCCCGTGTGGGCGGAAGGAGAGCAGTTTGATACGGATTGAAGCAAGAAACTTACTACCAGAACAGCTAATGAAATGATTATGACTTTTTTTTTTTTCTTTCGTACGACCTGCTGCTCCTTCCTCTGTGGCCCCGTGTGGGCGGAAGGAGAGCAGTTTGATACGGATTGAAGCACGAAACTTACTACCAGAACAGCTAACGAATATAGAATAGAATTACCAGGTTTTCCTGTAGCACCACATTCCACGATCTCCGGCCTCTCCCCCTGCAAAGAATATTATATATATATATTCTCCGCTCCACGAGTCATCCTTGCTTCCTCCTCCTGATCGGCTCAGGCTGCCTGCCTATTCTCCGGTTCTCTCTCCCGTGCTGGCCGGCCACTGCACAGCTCAGACAGTCCCTCCCACAGACGACTCCGCACGCAGGCAGGACTCCACCACCACTCCACTTGAGTGGGCAGTACCAGCCAGCCAGATCTAGATCTCTCTCTACACAGTACACAGGAGGAACTGGAGCCGAGGCCCAAGCCATCGCATCGGGGGTGAGGGAGGGACGGTCTCAGTGAGGCAGAGAGCACCAGACTCAGAAAAAAGTCTGCGGCTGCCACTGCAGGCCCTGGAAGGACCGCGTGCGGACACCTTGCCGATCCCTAATTCTTGCCCCCTTGACCATCTGCCCCCCCTTGCAGACCCCCATGCATGCTCTACTTTTGAAAAACAGGCTGCACCAATTCGCATGGTACTGTGGTACCATGCAATCTAGTGCCCGCAGACGCACTTCGTTAGCAATCTGTGTTTGGGGTGCCGTTAATGAACTGGCACCAGCAGTAGATCATAAAGGCGGTGCTTTAATGCTTTAGGTCTGCTGTACAAAAGAGTAGCTTTTATGACAAGGAATGTTTTATCACTGCAATAATGTTCGAGCACCATAACATTATTTACCTAATCACATTACTGAAACTGGCTATACACCAGTAGAATTTTTCTCTAAAATTTTCACATTTCTCTTTAAAGCAATTGTTCTAACTTAAAGTGGTTATCTTATCTTAATGCATTCTCTGCATTAAAGTGTTTGACACCTCAAACATGAAATAAGAACAAAGCATATCCCTTTGTAGTGTGCACTTGTCTCACTCCAGAGCACTAGGTGTCATTTCTGTCTGCTTCCTTGTTCCTCTGCTATAAGCATAAGTCACTTCTAATAAGTTTTCCTGACACCAATTGAAAAGAGGTGTCAGGGGAGGGATCCCAAGCTGATTGACAGCCTAAGCTCTGTTCCTGTGTGCTGTGTGAAGGGGGAGTGCTTTCCCTCCAGTCTGCTGTCAGAGCTCACTGATGTAACTTCATCTCTCTGCCCCCTGCCTTTTAGAGCTGAGAGATCCTGTGTAAATTCCACACTTTGAATGGATGTAGGGGAAAGACCGCTGTAGATAAACAGCTACAACTTATATGGGAGGATTTGTTTCATCTCAGTTTATCACCTGAGGCCAGTCACTCCACTGGGTATATGCAAGGGTTTACAACCACTTTAAGGTAAGAATAAACCTTCTACATGCAGCTCCCCCCAATAGCTCCTCTTATACTTATCTGAGCCCAATCTCTATCAAGCGATGTGACTGAGAGCAGAGGCTCTCTCACTCCTCATTGGCTTAGACAGAGCAGCTGGAGCCATTGGCTCCCACTGCTGTCAATCACAGCCAATGAGGAGGGAGTGGGGGGTGGGGCCAAGCTGTGCTCCATGTGTCATATGGACACAAGGGGGGGGCAGGAGCACTGGCACAGGATCAAAGAAGAGGAGGATCGGGCTGCTCTGTGCAAAACCATTGCACAGAGCAGGTAAGTATAAATTGTTTGTTATTTTAAGAAAAACAAATAGTATTTACAATTAGAATCACTTTTAAGAGATACCAGACACAAAACATTCATTACTAGTGATGAGCAAGAGAGACCCAGCCATTATAAATAGTGGTTTGAAAAGTTTTTTTAATGCATTTCCTGCATTGAGATAAAAAAACTCCCCACTAAATGTTCCCCCAGCCCCCTAAACACTTACCTGAGTCCTCTCTCAATCCAGTGCTGTTCCCAGCTGCAGGTCTTCTCTCTTCACTTCCTGGTCTCATAGGAGACTCAGGCACCAATGGCTCCAGCTGCTGTCAGTCAAATTCTGTGAGGGAAGGATGCTAGGGAGATGGCCAAGCCAAGTATTGCTCGGGAGCAGGCCCACAAGGATGCCCCCTTAGAACATGGCTTCCTGTGGGGGCAGAAAAATAGGAGCACTCAGCGGAGTACTCCAGAAGAGTAGGTAAAGGGACTGCTTTGTGCAATGGTAAGTATAACATCTTTTTTATATTTATTTTAAAAAAATAGGCTTTACAAACACAAGTTATTGAGGTTGATTTAAAAGTAAATCATTTTCACTTCACAAACTGAATGTTTATTAATAAATGTTTACACAGCTTAGAGAATAAGGTGAAACTGCATTCATTTTAATCAACCAATTGTAAAAGCAAATACTTGGATTTTAATGTTCCTTGCACATGTCTGGGTATTCATAGTGAACAAAGCTTCACTGATTTCAGTAAGTAAAGTGAACATTCACTTTCCTATTGGTAAATCAGCCACATCGGCCCTTCATATGTTCAGCCTATTCATGAATGACATACTTTTTCCTAATCACTAAACCCTGTACTGAGAGAATGATGTAAGTTTTCTTTTTTAATATCCTTTGAACCTTAGGTTGCATTCACACAGGGGCGACCCGACTTCAGCACGACTTACAACGCAACTTCATGCCAGGCGATTTTGCCTGTGGCCAATCAGAGCAGGGAGGGAGGGGGTTGCCCTGGATAAATTCTTTTCTTTTCACTGTAAAGTCGCTTTCATTTAGATGGGAGATCCGACTTGGAGACGACTTCTATTCAATTCTATGGGCACAAGTCGCCTAGAAGTCGTGCAGGAACCTTTTCTGAAGTCGCTCCGACTTCAGTAGTGTACATTAAGATGGCTCCCATTCATTTCAATGGGATTTCAAATGTCAAGCAACTTGAGGCGACTCAAGTCGGAGCGCAAGTCGCCCCTGTGTGAATGGGCACTCACTTGCAGCAGTGAAACATTGTAACCAAAGTCACCCAGGCAACTAATATTTTAAAAGAAAGTCAGCAATGGCATTCATAATTTTCTCAGTGCAATTTTCCAATCAACATTCTACCTACTTGTACACATAAGTTATCAATAAATATTTTAGATAGCATTGTTCCTTCAGTATAAGACACAATTAACAACAATAAAGTATAACTAACATCAAAAACATAATTTTTATACTGACTGTAAAACCTGTTTCCTGGAGTTAGTTATGGGGACACTGGACACTGGGCTGGTTATTTCTGAGACGTTTGGGTTATACAGCTGCCTACTGAAGGATTTGGACACTGGGAAACAATAAAGCTGTTGGTTAGCCTGGTATAACTGCTTACGCTTCCAGCATGCCTCAAGAAAAACAGTACTTAGGGGTAGTTCACAACACAGAAGGGTTGGACGTGTGTCCCTTATAGGTTCCAAAGGCAGGGTTTGAAGAGCCGATAGACCTAAATTCCAGTCACACTAAGTCACAGGAGGTTGAACAGGAGGAGCTACATGAGAGGCATTCTGTGTAAAAAATTGTAACCAATAAATGAGAGGCTAGCGGTTTTTGGAATAAGGTTGCAGAGGTCGAAATTTGTCCTTTGATGGTAGTAAGGGCCAAATGCTTAGCCAAACTTGATTGCTTAAATGTCAGCATTCTTCCCACAGAACATTTCCCAAGATAAAAACTTTTCTTGCACCAGGCGAAATAACCCTTGCATATGCAATGGTAGACCTTGCAAGAGGTAGACTTCCTAGCTTTTAATAGTTTGGGATTACCGAATTCGAGAGACCCCCATTTCTCAAAATCTGGTCTTTACCTGCCATGTTGTTAAATCCTATGCCTGTAAAGCAGGGTGGTAAACCAGTCCTTGGGATAGGAAATATAGTTGATCTAAAAGGGCCTATGGTTTGTCTGCCTGAAATTTGATCAATTCAGAATATCACATCCCTTGGTCAAATTGGATGCTATAAGAATAAATAGAATGTCCTACATCTTGACCCATTGGAGAAGATGGGAGAACGTTTCAAAGGAGGGCATCCTCTATTATTGCTATCAGACTATTCCCTTCTTTCACCAGAGGATCTCTGCACCTGGAGACATCAGCTGTTCAGATTGTTGTTGAATCTGGAACCAGAAGATCCACATCAGGCATTCCCTACTTGTGACACATGTCGCAGAACACTTCTAGCTGTAAAATTCCATTCCCCAGGATCCAGTTGCTTCTGGCTGAGGTAGTGCCTGGTATGTGAATGGCAAACAAGGCTGGAACGTGGAGTTCTGCCCATGCAGAATCCATTCTGCCTCACTTGCTGCAGCCAGATGTCTGGTTCCTCCCTAATGATTGATGCATGCCACTGCTGTGGTACTGTTCCTCATTACATTGAAGTAGGGATGAAGGCAAAACCTACCATTGCTCTACAAATAAAGGGTCAGTAAAGACCATAGCTTAGTCCTTTGACATAAGCTTCCTTTCTCCTAAGGTTTGACACACAGACATCATTGTATGCAGGGTAAGGCCTGCTAGCAAAAAACAAGGTTTTGGAAAGGGTTTCCAAACATTTGACAGTAAGACCCTCATACAATGGACCATCCTCAAAAGGTGCTGTTAGGTTTAATGGAGGTGGGATATCGCCAGATATCCCCATCTAACAGATATTGATCTAAAAAGTGTTAGGAGGGAGTATATGGTGGGGAGTAGTAAATAACCCTGGGAGGAATATTCCAGTCCCTGTACAGAATAGGCTAAATATGGAGCGCACCAGAAAAGTATTCATAGTCTTTAGGAAATCCCAGACTGGCAACAGCACTAGTAGAAGCAACTGGCTTTTCCATTTAAAAGGTGGCTCACACAGCATTAGTAAAAGCTGACATGGTATCTTTAAGCCTGGGAGCTAGGTCAGCTGATTGAAAAAGATATCTGAAAAAGAGTCTGGAGGAAAAAGTGCAAAAGTATACATAAAGCCTATGTGTTCAGTGTCTGCAATTTATGCAATTTAAGTTTTACGTTGGCTCATAAAAATCTAGTATAGCTGCCGAAGATTCATCTATGGATAAGGCAGAGCCGAGGGATCCACACCTGATGGAGCCAAGAGAACCTCAAAAGAGGGGTGATTCAAGCAGGGAGTAACAATTCAGGATATCGATGTCAGATCCCATAGAAGGGACACTGAAGGCTGTCCTCGGACCGTTAGTGGACTGTGTACTAGAGATACTTGATGCAACAGGGCTGCTCCCCTTGCACTTGGGATCTGTGTACTACTGTACTGCTTAACAACTTAATAGAAACACCAGGTAAAAACCTTGATTATTCAAGGTAGCTGCTTAAAGTGGAGGTACACTCCACTTTTGGTAAACTCGTAAGCCTATAATAAGGCTTACCTGTAGGTACAGTGAATATCTCCTAAACTTGCACTGTTTAGGAGATTTTCACACAACATGTAGCCGGTGACATCACCGATGCATGCGCTGGTATACCATGCTGGACCTTCAGAGCTCTGTGCCAGAGCCGAGGGCTACCCTGTGCTTGCACGGGAATGATGTCATCATGGCCACTCATACAGCCAACGACCCCGAACCCAGAAGGAGGATCGGGTGAAGATGGCAGCATCAGGGAGCCATGACACCACTGTGCTGGAGGGCTACATGTACAGGTAAGTCTGACATAATGTGCTAGTATGCGGTGCATATGTGTACATTATGACTTAAACATGCAGGGGGGCTCGTTGCATTTTCCTTTTCTGGTGGTTTACTACCGCTTTAAAGCAGGAGAGGTTCAATGGCCAGAGGTGACCAGCTCTCTGTAAGTGGCAGCAAGGACAAGGATGTAAAACTACATGTCTCTTGGAGATAAGAGCAATGGCGGGAAGAAGCTACCTCATGCCGATAATGCAGGAAAAGAGCAGGGAGTGTATGTGTAACACCAGCTAATGATGAAGCATTTAATTCCTCAGCATATAAACCCTTTCCACGGAAACCCACAGAACAGGGTAATAATATTGGCATTCAATGTTACAAATTCATGTAGTAGCTCCACCAATACAGCATACTTTTTAAGAGTCCTCAAAGACTGGGTCACATCAGAAGCTGTGCCACGGCTCAATAAGTACTCTGTGGCTAACTAAAACTCAAAGTTCTGAGAAGCACCACAGGCAAAACCCAGTGCTCAAAGATAACATTCCAGGCAGGTCCCACAATCTTTGGTCCAGGGGGGTCAGGTACAGCCTCCAAGGCCTTGCTAAAGAAATGCCAATCCATATACCTGCATGAAGATCCTAGCTCAGCAGCAGATGAGGCTTTGATTGAACAAAAAAAACTTAAGAAAAAAAATAAAATGGGTAATACACAATGTAAACTTTATTTTGGATTTGGATAGATAGAGTGGTAGGGGCTTAGAACCACAGTCAGTTTTATTTCTGTCCCTATTACAAGGATTCACTCTCTCTAACTACCCTGTACACCAATATCACCAGGAATGAAAGGGGGGTAAATACAAAATTTTGAGCTGAAACCAGAATAAGAACAAAGGGGAAATCGTCCAATAGGGACACTTGTTCCTGTGACAACTGTCTTAACATTGAAAAGATATCTTTTTACGTCCTGATGAGTAAAGGAAGAGAAGGGAATTCTCCCTGTTTAGAAACAGATGGCAAAAAAACTGACAGTAGTATGAATCTTAACCCTAGTCCAGCATTTCTCAACCGGGGTCCTGCGAGAGGTGCCCAAGGGTGCCCAAGGGTTCCTCCACGATCTGCAGTTCATCACAAGCAGATGAATGGTAGATCACATCCCCAAAGATCTGACAGGCTATGTACATCACTGTCCTGCGCCTGTCTCGGGCAGCCCTCCCATCCATCCCAGGAGCCTGTGTGTGAGTGGGACATCACTCGGGAGGGATGGGAATCGGCACGTCAGATACAATTGCGATCCAGCAGCTTCCCTGAGCTACTCTGCATGAGGTTCCCGGTAAACCACTACAGATCCCAGCACTGTGCCATTCAGTTTCCTCCTGGCCCCCCCTGTGTTATTCTTTTTCCCTTCTGGCCCCCGTGTACTATACTCTTTCTCTCCTGCTCCCCCTGTACTATACTTTTCTCTCCTGGCCACCCTATCGGATATAGATATATGTTTTTGGTAAAGGGGACCAGGAGAGAAAAGTATAGTACAGGGGGTCCAGGAGAGAAACGTATAGTACAGGGGAGCCAGGAGAGAAAAGTATAGTACAGGGGGCCAGGAGGGGACTGTGCAGGGGGCCCATCACAGAAATTAATAGGGTCTATAAATTTCTTTGCTGGGCCCCCTGTGCCCCCCCCCCCCCTGTACAATTCTCTCCTGGCCCCCTGTACTATTCTCTCCTGGTCCTCCTGTACCATTCTCTCCTGGTCCTCCTGTACCATTCTCTCCTGGCCCCCCTGTACTATTCTCTCCTGGCCCCCTGTGCTATTCCCTCCTGGCTCCCCTGTACTGTTCCCTCCAGGCCCCCTGTATGTTCCCTCCTGCCCCCCTGTATTATTCTTTCCTGGCCCCTCTGTGCAGTGGTTTTGCGCAAAGCAGCTCTGATTCTTCTCTTCTGAGGTCCCCCACTGGCACTCCTGGCTCCTCCTCTTTGGTAAGTGCCCCCATAAAAACCTGCTTTCTATGGGGGCACTCATGTGGGCTTGCTCCCAAGCCGTTCTGTCTGCGTCTCATAGATCGTCATAGGACTTGATTGTCAGCAGCAGGAGCCAATGGCTCCTATATATATCAATCTGCCCAGAGGGAGAGAGCCAAGAGAGCCGCTGCTCTTGTACACAGTGCTGGATTAAGATTGGGCTCAGGTAAGTATAAGGGAGGAGCTAGGGGGATCCTGCAGCACAGAAAGTTTTTTTTTTACCTTAATGCATAGAATGTACTTTCTCAAGAGCACTAAATGTCCTTACTGTCTGCCGCTTCATTCCTCTGATGTTAGCATGAATCACTTTTGACAGGTTTTCCTGACATCAAGAGAAAAAAAGTGACAGCGGAGGGACCCTCTGCCTTGTTGTTCCCCGCCGCATTGTAGACGAACCAATCATTTGCATATTCCCAAACTTAGTTTGTTGCTTAACCATCGTACCACTCATTCGTATACCCCACACCCCGATTCGAGTCCAGTCACAACGACCGCATAACGATTCGTATCGGGTCCATTCATACACTCCGCAGGCCGTTTCAAATCTAGTCGCCTCAGCGGCACAACGACTCCATTCATACACTCTACAGCGCGATTCAAATCGGCACAATGATTAGAATCCTTGGCTTGACACAACGCAATTTTATTTGTCACGCAGCATCCTGCAGCTCGGCTCCATCGTGAGCCACCTGCCACATGCTACCAGTCGTTACTCAGTTCATCCATTTGTACGTTTAGGCGATTGGTTATTCCTACATACTCAATTTTCTGCTATCCTTGTTTTCGCCTTACTGATAAGGCTATTTTCTTACAATCGTTGCAAGCACATCTCCAGTGTCACTCAATCCAGCCACTCATCGTTTCCAGTGCCACATTGGTTGCTCACCGTTTCTGTCTGTCATTTCTCCTTTAGGTCAGTCAAGTTCAGGTTGTTTCATCCTGCACCAGGTTGGACGTTATTTCCTCAAAAAAAAAAAAAAAGAAGGGGAAAATTAAAAAAAAAAAACTGACATAGGGCTTGCATTCTTCACGAGGGGGCCAGTCACGTCACCACCCCCCTAGACTGGGGGCTCCCTCAAGGCCCTGACAGCCTCTGTACTACTCCATCTGCATCTCTTCCACCCAAACTCTCCTCCTCAGATGGGATGACCCTGAGTATTTGAGGAGGCCTGCCCCCTGCCAACCCAAGTTGGGGATTGGTCAGAGCTCCTCAGAATACCCCAGGTGGTTACACCTCCCCTCTCCACCTCTCTTTCCACAAAACACGAGAACCTTCTGAAAAGAAGTGGGAGGTCCTGGTGACACCACCTGTGAGTCACCCAGCCCTACCCTGAGCCACTCCCAGCCCAGAATCAAAACAATCAGTCCTGAATTCCAGTCAGGCCTGACTAAATTTGCCTCACCTAACAAAAAACTCATACTCGGCACATACCTAAGGTAGAGGGAGCTACACTCACCTCCCACCAAACCCCAGCTGGGAAAATTTTAGAAAAAATGGCTCCTGGACCCAGGAGCAAGGGCATTCCATATAGTAAAAGAAAGGGGAAAGGGGAACAAACTTGGGCGGGGTCTGTACAAATAAAGTACAAAAATAAGCATGAATAACTATATGTTATTTACACCTGTACAGTATATCCAGATATTCCTGACTACAAATCCTATAGCTAATAGTATAAAACATATCCAATATACATTTCCGAGCCAGAGCCCTTCTCCCTTAAGAGGCATACTCTGCTCACCAAAAGATAGAGAAGGAAGGTCTTGGGTCTTGACTCTCGCCGGAGGGGGATAGACAGCCATCTCATCCCGATGATCCTAAGAGAAAATAGCACAACAACCTACTCTATATCCTAACTAAAGAAAGCACACAATCTGCTGGGGGGGAGTTATAGTGCTTCCAGCAGAATAAACAACAGTGGCACACTTGTAACCCTGTTTCCTGTTTGGTCTGTCAGTAAGGGGTTATAACCCACTGACAGAAACAGAAGAAAAAAAGAAAGACTCATACTTTTTTTTTCCAGAGTTCATGATGGCAGGGGCCCCTCCCCAGGCAACAGGCTCTTCAAAGTTAATTAAGCTGGAACAAACCACACCCAAGTGTCCAGTCAATGAAACAGTCTCCTCCATTGAGCACAGGGTGGCAGGCTGGTTTGTTCCTGCAAAGTCAGGAAGAAGTACACCCCATTACTCTCCAGCAGTCCAGTGGGTGTGCTTTTACATTGGCTGTAGTCCCCAACAGTCCCTAAATGTAAAAACATGGGTCTGGCAGCCTCTTCCAACCTCCCCCTTCTTGCAGATCCACAAACCGATCCCAGGAGCTACTTTTCATTCCTCTTTGGTGCTTGGGGACATGAAGATATTCCCACACCATGTCATTCCTCCACTCCTCCCTTGAGCTCTCGACCACATCCATGATGTGGGGTGGGACATAAGGGAAATCCAGGCCCCACTCCAAGGGACCCTCCTTTGCCCTTCCTGCTGAAACTGGAATAGCCTGTGCAGAAATGTCTATAGGTTGGGATTCGGCGCCCGTTGTAGTAACAGTTTACAACAATGACCGCATTGGACCCAGGCGCTCACCTCCACAGTTGGCATCTGGCAGTCAGCACATATCAAACAGAGTCTCTCCACACCATCAACCACCCCCAAGGCGAAACCCCCACAGCGCTCCAATCGGACGCCAGTATAAACCAACGACCTCTCTGGCCGTTCTGGCAACCAGGTGAGGGCTGGAACAAGACAACCTCGTGGTGTCTGTTCCTGCAAGTCCAGAAGCTCTCGTCTCCTCCAGGGCGTGGTGCCACCCCCTCTATTCCAGACGGGCTGGCGCCAATAGATCTGATAGGTAGACTTGCTTCAGGTCATGCTGCTGTAACCCCTTGTGTGAAGGGGAACCTATTTTATAATGATTTACCAAGAAGATCTTTATGAAAACTCAGTCAAGTGTATTGAACTAGGTGGCCAAAAAGTATTGAGTGTCAGATATATCTGACCGTATATATACCACTAAAACACCAAATTTTGATAACTTAATTATCTTTGATTGGGATTATAATATTAACCTAAATGCACAATTATGAGTAGGCATAATTTCTTTTTTGTTCCTTAATAAACAAAATCATTAACTTAAATTGAAACTGTCAATCATGTCAGAAATGTACTTTATATGTAAAACCCCAAGTTCAACCTTTAAACTGATAACATTGTACTTGTTTCACTCTCTCCCTATATTGTGCACATCCTGTGGATTCTGTTCTTCAAACTTATGCATACTTCAGCAGTGGTAATGCCTTACAGTTCCACTAAATTAATTATGGCAGAGTATACAAAAGGAAATGCTACCATAATTTAGCTTAAATACACACAGGAAGGAACAATACAAAAAGATGTACAACCACATTTTCTGTGTAAATGTTTGGGTATTCTTACACCCTTCAAAGCATTAAAAATATACCATTCCAGATGTCAAAACAATCTTGCTGTCAATAATTAAACATTATTTGTTCTATATTATTTCAGATTCAGCTTAATCATAAAAAAATCTTAGATATCCATCACACAGCATCAAAATTATTAGCTGCTCTGGTTTACAATCATTTCCAACAAAAACTTTCAGTACATTTACATATTACATATAATAACAACAAAACAACATAAATTACTCATGGCGGCTGTAATCTTCATCTTTAGTTCTTGGACATCAAACCATATCATCATCAAAGAACAACTATACGAGCACCAGCGAAAAGGCCGCTCATCCACCTAACGCGGCCATCAGCTCGTTCTATACAGTATCTCCAAAAATCAAAGGCTTGCCGGGGGTCTGCTAAGCACACAGTGAGTGGAAACATTCGACCATCTACCCCCTTTGCTATATTTATCCAATTTAAATCAACCATATCTGCCACTAACCAATTATAACGCCACCACAGCAAAGCTAGAAACAAACCTCCTATCACAATACACACTAATAATGCAGTTTCCCAATTCCCAGAAAGCATTACAATTCACAGTAGTATTACTAGAATTAATCACTGCACTTCGGACCAGCACTGAAAGGGTTAAATATCCTGCTTGTCATGAAACCACAGTAAACATTCTGTCATGAAACCACAGCAAACATTCATGTCTTATTCATTGCCTACCTTGCTGCCTGTGTCCAGTTAAAGGATGGGCCTCTCTCACCTGTGTGCTTTTGTAGGCCCTCCTCAGCTGGGCTCCACCCCAGGCCCTAATTGGGAACAGGATATAACACCTGGCGGTGCAAGCCTGCATTGCTGATCAACATTTGTCCATGTTTGGCTTTGTGGGTGGTTGTTCCTATCATTTGCTCTGAGTCACACTAGCTGCAGGGACCGGTCTCTTTATACTTTGTCAGGTTGCGGTACTTTTGCACTGTACAGAGTAAGTCCTGCAACCTGACAAAGCCCGCCCCTCCCGGTGCCGTACTGTGCTATTGGTTGCTAGGACTGCCTAGCAACCAATGAAGTACTTTATTGGAGTCCCACTGTTACGACGTCTGAGGGGGACATACATGTGTGTGAGGGGGTTGTGATGGGGACATTTGCACGGGGGGGGGCTCTGAGGTGGACAAAAAAGTAAATGGATGGCTCTGAGGGGGCCAAAAAAGTAAATGGATGGCTCTGATGGGCACAAAAAATGCATGGGGAGGCTATGAGGGGGACAAAAAAGTGCATTGACGGCTTTGAGGGGGACAAAAAAGTACAGAGGGGGCTCGGAGGGGGACACAAATGTACATGGGGAGCTGTGATGAGGACATAAATGTGCATGGGGGGGATTTCAGGGAGACATAAATGTGTGTGAGGGGGTTGTGACTGGGACATAAATGTTCATGGGGGCTCT
>BLSH010371186.1:420324-440947 GCA_018402905.1 Glandirana rugosa | reverse complement strand
CAACAGGGGTAGTCCCAGAGGGACGTTTAAACACAGGGGTAGTATCGGAGGGACGTGTGACCACAGGGGTAGTCCCAGAGGGACGTTTGACCACAGGGGTAGTCCTAGATGGACATTTAGACACAGGGGTAGTCCCAGACGGACGTTTGACCACAGGGGTAGTCCCAGAGGGACGTTTATACACAGGGGTAGTCTCAGAGGAATGTTTAAACACACGGGCAGTCTCAAAGGGACGTTTGACCATAGGGGTAGTCTCAGAGGGAAGTTTACACGCAGGGGTAGTGTAACAAATGTACACGTGGCTGTGATGGGGACACAAATGTGTTTGAGGGGCTCTATGAAGGGGAAACACAAATAAGTGGGGGCTCTGAGGTTTACACAAATGTGATGGGGACGCACATTTGAAGGGAGACTCTGATGGGGATACCAGTTTGCAGGGAAACTCTGACGGGCACACAAATTTGTAAGGAGACTCTGATGGGGACACATATTTGCAGGGAGACCCTGATGGGGACACCAGTTTGCAGGCAGACCCTGATGGGGACACAGATTTACAGGTAGATCCTGATGGGGACACCAGTTTGCAGGGAGACCCTGATGGGGACACCAGTGTGCAGGGAGGCTATGATGGGGACACAAATTTGCAGGGAGACCCTGATGGGGACAACCAGTTTGCAAGGAGACCCTGATGGGGACACAAATTTGCAGGGAGACTCTGATGGGGACACAAATTTGCAGGGAGACCCTGATGGGGACACCACTTTGCAGGGGGACCCTGATGGGGACACCAGTTTTCATGGAGACCCTGATGGGGACACAAATTTGCAGGGAGACCCTGATGGGGACACAAATTTGCAGGGAGACCCTGATGGGGACACCAGTTTGCAGGGGGACCCTGATGGGGACACTAGTATGCAGGGAGACCCTGATGGGGACACCAGTTTGCAGGGAGACCCTGATGGGGACCCCAGATTTCAGGGAGACCCTGATGGGGAAACTAGTTTGCAGGGAGACCCTGATGAGGACACCAGTTTGCAGGGAGACCCTGATGGGGACACAAATTTGCAGGGAGATCCTGATGGGGATAGAGATATATAGTGAGACCCTGATGGGGATAGAGATGTATAGGGATATTCTGAAGGGAGCAAAGATGTAAGGCCCCAAGGCATGATGCTCCAGCATTTAGGTGTCGGCAGAGGATACAGGAGCCCCATCCAGCACCGCTGCCAGTTGCTTGCCAAATTATTTTCTATTCTGCTGCTGTGGATTCATTTATAAATAACAAATTTTTTTCGGCCCAGGAATTTGTGTAAAATTTACAATGTGGCCCTGGAAGTGAAAATGTCTTAATGCATAAAATGTATGAAGGTGTTTAGCCTTACACCTGTAAGGCTTTAGAACCTTTTTAATCTAAAAGAGGGTGCAGCACATTACACATGGAGCTCAGCGGGGTGTAGTGTCCGCAGACACGAGCAACTGTTACTGCCATAGAGGGGGAGGGGTGAGCATGCAGGTAGGGTCTCTTTCACTGCAGGACAATATATTTTCCATTTTTCCACACATGCTAATTGTTGATTTCAGTCCTCAAAGGATGATATCGTTTCTGAAATCTTTTTGAGATTCGGCACTGTGTCGCTTTAACTGACAATTGCGCGGTCGTGCGACGTTGTACCCAAACAAAATATGCCTCCTTTTTTTCCCACAGATAGAGCTTTCTTTAGGTGGTATTTGATCACCTCTGTGTCATTTCTGATCACCACTATAAACAAAAAAAGAGCGACAATTTTGCAAAAAAATAAATAATATTTCTTACTTCTTGCTAAAATACAAATCCAAAAAAAATATATAGAAAAAACAAAATAATTAATCGGTTTTGGCCGATTTATATTCTTCCTCATATTTTTGGTAAAAAAAAAAAATTGCAAATCGGCATTTATTGATTGGTTTGTGCAAAAGTTTCCGCATTTACAAACAATGAGAATTAATTTCTGGCGTTTTAAATTTTTTTTTTTTTACTGGTAATGGCGGCGATCTGTGATTTTTTATCGGGACTTTGATTTTGGGGCGGACATGTCGGACATTTTTGACACATTTTTGGGAGCAATGACATTTATACAGCAATCAGAAATTGAAATATCCACTGATTACTGTACGCATGTCCGCATGAAGGGGTTAACATGGGGGGGGCACTCTAGGGATTAACTGTGTTCCCTGGGCGTGTACTAACTGTGAGGGGGCTGGGCTGTCAGGGGCATAAGAGATCTAACTGATCCCAGTGACAGGGATCAGTAGATCTCTTAGATACTGCCTGACAGCGCGGGGAACCACCGTGTTTACTTCGGCGATTCCCCGTTTTTCTTCTGTGGTAAGCAATTGCAGCTCGCCGGCGGACGTCGGGTCCGCCCAAGCCGCGGGCACACTCCTGCAGAGTGCGGGGGACCCGAGAGCGTGCTGCCAGCGGCGCACTCCCGCCCGCTAACCATGCATGCGCGAACCGCGGGGCACTGCCACTCTGCAGCAGTAAATGTGCGTGAGTCAGTCGGGAATCGGTTAAAGGTGCTGATGTACTCCCTTGGAATAATACAGTACTGTAAAAGTAAAAAACTGTGTTTTAAACATTAAAATAAGTCTTACTGCCAAAAAAAGGCTAGCAGACATAAAGACATATATAACAGTGCAATCCCCATCAACATACACCACCCCCATACTGTGTTGACGGATTATTCCAGGGGGGTTCATCAGCACCTTTAAAGTCCCATCCAATCTCTCTCTTTTTTGTTGGTTTATACAATATGTCTCCATACTACTGAAAGCAGGGCCGGGACAAGGAGGAGTAAGGGTGACATGACCTGGGCACTGTGTTGGGGGGGTGGGGCACCGGTGACAGCTGCTGTTTACCTCTCCTAGACGCTGGGGGGGGGGGGGACTAACTGCCACTAATACAGTGATAATACTATGCACTGTCACTGTACTAATGACACTGGCTGTGAAGGGGTTACTAACTAGGGCGATCAAGGAGTTAAATGTGTGCCTAACAATGTGTAATGTGTGCTACTTTTTACTAAAGATCTGTTTCTTATCCTTCAATAAGAAACAGAGAGATTGTTCCCTCTGTACAGAGCCCTGTGTTGATTGTCAACACAGGACTCTGGGCTGTGATTGGCCATGTATCATTGGTCAGGACCTGCTGACAGACTTCGGCTGTGTACCATCACAGCAGGTGTCAGCAGGGAGTGCACATGCCCTAAACCTGGAAACAGGCAAAGATGTACAAGTATGCGTTGCTTTGCCTGTATGGGCCGCCCATATGCAGTACATTGAGGGCCGGGGGTCCTCAAGTGCATAAAATTGTGGCCAAAAGGAGATCACCTTGTGCTAAGAAGGGCCCCCCCCCCTGCTCACAGATTCTTTTACTGTCCTGGCAGTTTCATTGTTAGCTTAGTTTTATTGGGCTGACCATACACTTTACAATCTGATTGTACAATCTCCAACAGATCTATCAACTATGTAGTGCAATGATTTACCTGATTTATTATAAATTGAATGGATTGCTTAGCTGTCTCACAGAAGATCGTGCAGGACTTGTACAATAAGATTGTAGTGTGTATCGGCAGCTTTAAGCACATGCCCCATACTTCTTCCATCCTTGCACCCCCAAGCTGTTGTTCCAGGCTCTCCATGATCCCAAATGTGTCACACATCACGTGGTACCGGGGGCAGGGTGTCACCACTGACAGTCCAATCACTTGCTGCACTTGTGTCACGTGCTGTCGCTGGCACGAGTTGTATTGGCCTGCCCAGATTTGCTGGAATAGCCCTGGACCTGTATGTCCCACCCCTCTTTGAGTACAGAGCCTGGTGGGACTAAGCCCCTTTGTGTATTTTGACCCCGCCCCTGTAAATTCTCCACTATGTGTGCGTGTACCGGGCCCCGCCCCTCTTTATATACCACCCCTCTGTATATATCGCAATTCTGCTGGGCCCTGTCTTTGTTTTTGTGTATACCAGCCCCTCTGTGTGTCTAAAGCAGCCTTTTTCAACCAGGGTGCCTTCTGGGTTCTTCAGAGGTGTCTTGGCAAAATGCCTAAAAATCGCCACAAGTTGCCCAAAAATTGTCAACAAGCCAGCGAGTGGATGAAGCTTGCCTTTTTGTTACACTCAACCACAAGATTTTAGTGTACAGCTGTCACAAACCTGGTGGATGAGTCTGACTTATGTAGGGGATCAGCTCTCTAGCGGCCCTGGTTCGAGAACCCCTGATAGTGCAGACAGGGAGTTCAACAGCACTAGGGGGCACGAGGGTTGGACTGGGTCACTTGGTGGTGCGTGAAGGTCCACTGGAGCTCGTGCTAGGCAGGAGAGAGGTGGTGCGGTCCGGGTCGGCAACGGGCTGGCTATGCAGTACAGATGGAGCAGGCAGGCGGGTGGTCGGGTGCAGGCAGGGTCGGCAACGTGCAGGCTGAGACGGTACAGAAGGATCAGGCAAAAGAGTAGTTGTAGACAGGCCGGGGGTCAGGGCAGGCAGAAAGCTGCAAAGTCCAAGTAAAGCTGGGGTCACAGGTGCAGGAAAAGTCTCTCAAATAGGAACACTGTAGAACGGACAGCATCTGCTGTAGGGTGCTGTCTACTTAACCGCTTGCCGACGGCTGATCGGCAATTGACGGCGACAATGTGGCTCTGTAACGTGAATCGCCATCATACGACGGCGGCCGCGATACAGAGCCACTGTGAGCGCGCGCTCGCTCACTGTGTCCGGGGGGGTCCAGGGAGCGGGTGCGGCGGCCACCCGCGAAGCCCCCCCGGAGCGAATGAGCGGAGGTCCGTGTATGTAAACACGGACCTCCGCTCTGTGTGAGGGGGAAGGGCTGTGATCACAGCCTTCCTGTAAGTGAAGGCTGTGACCACTTCCTTTCCCCAGCTAGGCAAGTCCCCCTACAGTAAGAACACGCCCAGGGAACACAGTTAACCCTTAGCGCGCCCCCTGCAGGTTAACCCCTTCACTGCCAATGGCATTTACACAGTAATCAGTGCATTTTTATAGCACTGATCGCTGTATAAATGCCAATGGTCCCAAAAAAGTGTCAAAACATTCCGACATGTCCGCCCCAATATCGCAGTACCGCTAAAAATCGCAGATCGCCGCCATTTTTAGTAAAAAATAAATAAATAAATAAAAACCCCAAAAATGAATTCTCATCATCCGTAAATGCGACCACTTTTGCGCAAACCAATCAATAAACGCCGATTGCTATTTTTTTTATCGCAAATATGAGGAAGAATATAAATCGGCCAAAAACGGTGAAAAAAAATGTTTTTTTATATTTTTTTTTTGGATTTGTATTTTAGCAAAAAGTAAGAAATTTGGGTTTTTTTGCAAAATTGTCGCTCTTCTTTTGTTTATAGCGGCGATCAGAAATGACGCAGCGGTGATCAAATACCACCAAAAGAAAGCTCTGTTTGTGGGAAAAAAAGGACGCAAATTTCATTTGGGTGCAACATCGCACGACCGCGCAATTGTCAGTTAAAGCGACGCAGCGCCGAATCGCAAAAAGTGCTCCGGTCCTAAAGCTGGAAATCCTTCCGGGGCTGAAGTGGTTAAATAGGCCGTTTGGCGCCATTGGCGCGCACGGGCGCGCGCGAACGTGTACATGCGGCCAGAACGGCCGGAAACAGCCCTTTTCTTAACATTCCCCCCCAAGGGGCAACCTCCGGATGCCCAAATGGGCTCTCTTGGTCGGGTGTCTCCTCCAGAAGGCTCTGATCAATTCATTTGCATGAAGATTTTCTTCCTGCTCCCAGGAGCTCTCTTCGGGTCCATAGCCCTTCCATTTGACCAGGAATCGGATGCTGCCTCCTCTCTTCCTACAATCGAGGATGGTAACCACCTCAAATTCCTCCACCAAGACTGGTTCTGGGGGTGCTGAAGACATCCTCAACTGCTGGTTTGACATGGAAGACAGTATGGATATGCAGAGACGCAGGTAGGTCTAGCTCGTAGGCTACTTGGTTGATTTTTCTTTTAATAGGAAATGGTCCTATGTATCTGGGTCCCAGTTTTTTAGAGGGACAGGAGAGTCTTAGGTTTTTTGTGGACAACCAGACCCACTGACCAACTTGTAAGTCCAGTTCTCCCTGTCTCCCCTTATCAAAATTTTTCTTGGTGGAGGCCTGGGTTTTGTAGAGGGAGCTTGTTGTTTCTCTCTAAAAATTGTGTCATATCTTGAACAGCAGGTACGGTGCTTTCCAAGGCCAGGTCAGGTAGAAAGGGAGGGTGGTAGCCAAGGTTCGCCCAGAAAGGGGACTGCTTGGTAGCAGAATGGACAGAGTTATTGTAGGCGAACTCGGCTACGGGTAGGAGAGAGGCCCAGTCATCCTGAGCGGAGGAGGAATAGCATCGCAAATATTGTTCCAGGGTCTTGTTGGTCCTCTCCGTCTGCCCATTGGTTTCGTTGATGGTAGGCCGAGGAGAAGACCAACTCGATCCCCAAAGTGGCACACAGGGACCTCCAGAAGTGGGAGGTGAACTGCACTCCTCGGTCCGACACGATGTTGGTAGGAATCCCGTGTAAGCGGACCACCTCCTTTATGAAGGTTTCTGCGGTTTCAGCTGCTGAGGGAGTGCTTTTCATTGCAATGAAATGGGCCATTTTTGTAAGCCGGTCTACAACCACCATAATTGTGTTACATCCTGTGGACGTCCATTGCAATATGGGCAATGGATTAAATAGTCCCCAGGCCTTGCCTTAGATTTTTCCGTTTTATTTCTGGTGCAGACAGGGAAGGCGCTTACATAATTCTGGTAGTCTTCCTTCAGCCGAGGTCACCAGAATGAGCGGGAGAGTAGCTCTGTTGTCTTGCGACCACCAAAGTGCCCAGCCATCTTGGTGTCATGGCAGAGTCCAAGGGTTTGCTGAGCGGATTTCCTGGGGAATATACAGTCTGTTCTCCAACCACCACAACCCATTTTTTAGTATAAGTCGGGGGTCCAGCGGTTCACTAAGGCCGGTGCAAGATTTCCTGATCCAAGACAAAAGGTCCTCCTGGGTAAGCAGGAAACTGTCGGCCGGGAGGATAGTATCTGGAGGGGAAGTGTCCTCTGGGACATGGAACATCCTTGACAGCGCATCCGTCTTTACGTTTTTAGCCCCGGGCCTGTAAGTGATGTGGAGTTGAAAGTGACAGAAAAACAGTGCCCACCTTGCCTATAAGGTTTTCAGTCTCTTGGCGGTCTGAAGGTATTCGAGGTTTTTATGATCAGTAGAAACCAATACAGGGTGAGCCGCCATTCCTCCAGAGCCGACTTGATTGCCAGCAATTCCCTGTCACCGACATCGTAATTTCTTTCCAGAGGGGACAGTTTTCTGGAGAAAAAGGCAATGGGGTGGAGTGAAGCCTTTGGGCCTCGTCTCTGTGAGAGAACAGCTCCCACTGCTGTCTCGGAGGCGTCTACCTCCAAGGTGTACGGTAGTGCAGGGTCTGGGTGCTTGAGGATGGAAGCGGATGTGAACAGCTCCTTGAGCCAGGAGAAGGCGTCTTGGGCCTCGGGGGTCCAGCAGAAACGGGAATCCTTCTTGGTGAGTTGGGTTACTGGGGCAATGACTGCTGAAAACCTCTTGAAAACTTCCGGTAAAAGTTTGCAAACCCAACGAATCGCTGGACTCCCTTCTTATCAACTGGAGCAGGCCAGTCCAGGATGGCCGAGACCTTTTGGGGGTCCATGGTAATTCCGACAATAGAAATATTGAAGCCCAGAAATGAGATGCTGGCACATTCAAAGGCACATTTTTACGCCTTGGCGTAGAGGCCATTAAGTCGGAGGCGGGTAACTATACTCTTTACGTGCCTGCGATGCTCTTCCAGAGAAGGGGAAAAGATCAGGATGTTGTCTAGGTAAACGACTAAAAACTGGTCCAAAAAGTCCCGGAAGATGTCGTTCACTAAGTGCTGAAAGGTCACAGGGGCATTACACAGCCCGAAGGGCATAACAAGGTACTCATAGTGTCCGAACCGCATCCGGAAGGCAGGTTTCCACTCATCCCCTTTGCGGATGAGTGGATGATAAGGTTGTATGCCCCACGTAAGTCCAATTTAGTGAAGACAGTTGCAGTACCTAACCTCTGGAAGAGCTCTGGAACCAAAGGTAGCAGGTACCAGTTTTTGATGGTGATCCGGTTGAGCTCTCGGTAGTCAATACAGGGCCGGAGTGAATGGTCCTTCTTCTCTACAAAGAAGATACTGTCTCCGGCCGGTGAGGTGGATGGCCTGATAAAGCCCTTCTCCAGGTTTTCATCCAGGTAGGCCTTGAGGGTGACCAATTCCACCTCAGACAGGGGAAAGATCCGACTGAACGGGACCTCCACTCCTAGTAGGAGGTCGATCGGGCAGTCATAGAATCTGCCATTTATGAGGGTGACCGTACATCTCTTTCACTGTACTGGCTCTGCCATAAGAGTGTGTGTGTGTGTGTGTGTGTGTCTGCGTGTGTATGTATATAAATATATATGTGTTTGAGCTTTGGGGTGCACACCTTAATGCAATAGGCTGCACACACCTATGACCCTCATATTTAGGAGGTCCTGGCATGCTTTTTTCTATTACCAGGAATGTTTACATTTCTTGTAATAGGAATAAAAGTGATCAAATTTTTTTTTTTAAAAAATTACGGTGTAAAAATAAAAATTAAAAAGTAAAATAAATAATTAAAAAAAAAAATTTAAAGCGCACCGTCCTTGCAAGCTCGTGCGCAGAAGCGAACGCATACGTAGGTCCCGCCCACATATGAAAACGGTGTGCAAACCACACGTGTGAGGTATCACCGCGATTGTTAGAGTGAGAGCAATAATTTTAGCACTAGACCTCCTCTGTAACTCAAAACTGCTAACCTGTAGAATTTTTTAAACGTCACCAATGGAGATTTTTATGTTGCAAAGTTTGTCGCCATTCCGCGAACGGACGCAATTTTGAAGCATGACATGTTGGGTATCATTTTACTCTGCGTAACATTATCTTTCACAGTATGGAAAACAATTGGCCTAACTTTACTGTTGTCTTATTTTTTTAACTCAAAAAACTGAAATCATGCTTGTAAGACTGCTGCGCAAATACGGTGTGACATAAAGTTTTGCAATGGCTGCCATTTTATTCTCTAGGGCAGGGATAAGCAATTAGCGGACCTCCAGCTGTTGCAAAACTACAAGTCCCATCATGCCTCTGCCTCTGGGTGTCATGCTTGTGGCTGTCAGAGTCTTGCTATGCCTCATGGAACTTGTAGTTCTGCAACATCTGGAGGTCCGCTAATTGCATATCCCTGCTCTAGGGTGTTAGAAAAAAAATATATAATGTTTGGGGGTTCTAAGTAATTTTATAGCAAAAAAAACTTGATTTTAACTCATTACCACCGAACTCCAAAAAGAGGCCCGGTCTTAAAGTGGTTAAATAGGCCGTTTGGCGGCCCTTTTCTTAACAACAGCATTGGCACCATATGGGTCTGCCACTGGCATCCTAACAACCAATGACGTCATTGTTAGATAAGGGGGCCATCAGGCCCCTGCACAGCAATCTTGTTTGCCTCTACCTTGTCCTTTTCAGTCAGCACTGGGGTAATTTTAGCAGAGAGAAAGAGAAACAGAGGGAGAAGAGAAATTCTAGAATACTAGTCAGTACCGGTGTGCAAAGGTGGAGGAAATAAATCACCTGTAATATTGGGCAGCCTACATGCTATGAATGGATGCTGCTGAGATATGTAAAAATACCCTGTTTCCACAAAGGTAAGCCCTACCTCGAAAATAAGACCTATCATTATTTTGGGAGATTGCTGCAGTATAAGCCATAGTTAACCGTTGTAAAAACATGTAATCCGTTTTGTAAAAAGATTATATAATGTGCAGTGTGTCTCTTTTTGTAACTTTATTGTGGAAAATACCTTATTTAATCACTTGCTGACCTCTTGCCAATTTGGGCAGGTCGACACTCCTGCGCCAATCGCCGTACCTGTACAGCGGCTCGGGCAGACAGGGAGTGTGCCTGCGGGTCGAGTCCACCGGCAACCCGCGATTGCCTAGTACCGAGGCAGAATGGGGATCTGCTTTTGTAAACAAGGCAGATCCCCGTTCTGACAGGGGACATGTCTGAGATCTGCTGCTCCCAGTGACCGGGAACAGCGATCTCTGTCTTGTCCCTGGCAGTCCATCTCCTAAGCCCTAAGACCGCACCACTCCTGCGCAGCTGCCTACTTGAATGATGTGGTCACAAAGGAGAGGCAGACGCCCACAGGTCACTATAAGAGAGCAAGCAGCCTCTGTGTCTACAGTGAAAAGTGGTGGTCATGCTTGTCCTTTTTTTTTTTTGCTGTTGGCCATGTTATTGAACCACAACATGCAGAAGAGTTGGTGGAGTAGATAACTAAGCCTTCCTCATCCTCCTCATCCTGTCACCCAGGCTCATGCTAGTTTGCCTCCCAATGCAGCAGCCAAAGCGACCTATTCCACCGGATCCTTGTCCACAGTTACTCCTTGCGTAGCCCCACCATCATGCACGGAGAAGTCACCAGAATTATTCGACCATAGTGTCGGTTACATGCTGATGGAAGATGCGCAGCAATTTGAAGGCTCCGATGTTGGTTACCAGGTTGAGGATGGGAGTAACGTGAGCCTAGAGACAGGGGGTGCCATAGAAGGACAAGAAACTAGTCATGTTCCCCCAGCTACAGCATACTGCCAAGTTTGCTCCAGTAAAGAGGGAGGGGATATGAGGACACAGACTGTGCTTGGGTGCCTGAGAGAAGAGAGCAGGAAAGTGAGAAGGAGGATGCACAACTCCAATGAGGCAGGATGTCTTCCAGGGGCCAGCTTAAGAGTAGCCACCCTATTGCATCACACCACAGAGCTCCACAGGTGCAGGGCGCTGCTGACCCCCCGCTGACTACCAAAAGTTCATTGGTTGTCTTGACAAGACATATGACGATCTGCCATGCAGTCCGTTGGCAACAGCACCTGAAAAACCCACATCAGAAAACAAGGCGTACTTCTTCTTGCTCCTTATCTGGGATCTCAACCCCTACTATACCTCCAGTCCTCTCCAAAACCTGCACTGAGAGAAATGAAGGTATAGAAATGAGTGCCAATCTGCTAGCAGTACACCACGAGCTGAATTCAGCAGGCAAATATCCCTACCCCATTTGCTGAGCTGTAAAAAAAATACTGTCCCAGCCAATGTACCCATACCTATTCACATAGGGGGAGGTCTGAATCTGGGGGCCCCCTTATTAAAGGGGGCTTCCAGATTCCGATAAGCCTCCCGCCTGCAGACCCCCACAACCACCTGCCAGGGTTATGGGGATGAGGCCCTTCTTCTTGATCTGTTTCTCTGTCTCTGTGAGGCACTCCAAAGAGAAACAGATCAAGGGGAGAAGCAAAGTGTCGGATTTAAGTGGAGCCCAGCCAGCGGTGGGTTTAAGAGACCCGTGTGGGCTGTGGATGGGCTTAAAGCAGCAGCTTTTCCAGACCAGGAGTCTGAGTATCACTAGAAGGCGTATCTTGGTCTTTTTTGAGGTGAGAGTTCTGAGAGCACGGGGGGTGGCACCCACATAGAAGCCCCTTTGGCAGTGTACAGAAGCACCCTCCAGATTGGCTCAGACTGCACGATTGAAGCACTTTATTTCCCTTTGAGCACCTATGCAGCGCCGAGTCACCTTTAATCAGGAGCAGGTGGAACTGGCTATGGGAATCCTTTTATGATTGATTGTAGCAGGCATTGGATGTATCTACATAGACTTTTCATATTTCCTCATATATGTTTTTTGAGATACATCCGGGACTATCAGATATACTCTTTTCTTATTGGTAGACACCAGGTATTTATTCATTTATTCAACTATTCCTGCATGGTATCCAGCTCTGTAACTTCACCACTTATGTTTTGTGTTTTTTTCTGATATGTGTTTAGTACTTTGTCACTTTATCTTTAATAGTGTTATATGCAGTTATGTCACTTTATAGAGCACATTTTTTTCTTTAAGTGATTGATTGATTTCTTTGCTATTTATTACAGACTGCGCAACACCACACTGTCATATTTATCAATGCTATACCCTGCTAAACTCAGGGTGGTAGCAAATAAAGCTGTTAATTTTTTTAATACACCACTTGTTGCTGAGTGGTTAGACAGATATTATAACAAATAGAATAACGTTAATGAAAGAAAATAAAGAGAAGGGAGGAAGATGGAATAAGAAATAGAGGGGAAAGGTATAGGATAAAATAGGAGCAAGGATTTGGTGGGAGAGCCCCTCCGCTTTTTTTTTTTTCTTTTCCCTCTCCCTGACGTCCTTTTTTTCCCACAAATAGAGCTTTCTTTTGGTGGTATTCGATGAACTCTGTGGCTTTTATTTTTTGCGCTATAAACAAAAAAAGAGCAATCATTTTGAGTCCACTCGACCCCTGGCCACACTCATGGAGCGTCTGCTAGCCATGCATGCGCGAATCGCCACTTATAAAAGGCGATTTGTGATACGCTGCCACATTGCAGCAGTAGATGTACGTAAGACAGTCCGGAAACGGTTAATCAATTACATTTTTTCCTTTTTTTTCCCTTAATATATCGGGAAGAAAGTCCAGTAAAAAGAATGGAAATGTTGGTTTAGTAATTTTTGTGTCTTTTTGTTTTTTTTTGTTTTTTTAATGGGTACCAGAAGACAGGGATATTTCCATGTCAACTGGAACTTATACAGACAAGGGTTAACACTAGGGCGACTTTTCTCGATTTACCTCCGGGATGTATCTCGAATGAGATTAGAATACAGGAAACTTTTGTATTTGTTTGTCAGGGTAAATTTTTTTATGATTAATGTGAGTACTACACAGTATATGGAATTGTTTTATTTTTAAAATGTGTTTTTCTTTGTTTTTTTGAGGCGCACCAGAGGGTTGAAATGTATGTGGAAGGCTCCATGTCTTAAGAAAGGGGGGGAAAAGAAAGAAAAGGAAAAAACTTTGAGGGATTTTTTTTTTGTGATTTTGTTGAAGAGGGTGCCTTTTTTAAAGGATATCCTTTTCAAAATTATACCTTTCTATAGTAAAGATTATATGGGGGTCCCTGATTTAAAGACTGAAACCATTATAATATGTCAGGCATAATGAAAGCATTGGTATCCTGGAATATTAGGGGTTTTGGTGACCCACTGAAGAGACAAGCAATGTTTACTACACTGTTTTCTCCATCTATTATCTGTCTGCAGGAGACCCATATAAATATAAATAAATTAAATTACTTAAAAAGTGCACAATACAGTAGACAATACCATTCTACATATACTACATATTCCAGAGGTGTATTTGTATTGATAGCAAATGATCTTGACTTCTCGTATGTGCTAGCGAATGTATATATACCACCCCCATATTCATCAGAAGTGCTCAAAGAATTTTTGAATTTCACCTCAGACAAAAGTGATATTCCTTGGTTAATAGTAGGAGATTTTAATAATTATTGTGAGCCTATGTTAGATAAATATGGAACAACAACGGGTCAGGTAACCTCTGCGTGTACCTCTTTTGCTGGCTATGTACAGGAGATTGGCCTATTAGACATATGGAGAATGCTACACCCTCACGCTAGAGAATTTTCTTGTTTTTCTCGTACTCATATGACTTTATAGGGAATAGACTTGGCCGTTGGTCACTTCAGTAATGCTGCCAGTAATATCTGAAGTGTCATATGCAGCTAGGGGGCTGTCGGATCATTTTCCATTGGTTCTTAAGTTATCTCTATGCCCTGCCCAGATTTGCACATTATGGAAAGTTAACCCTTACTGGTTCGATCTTTTCCCCTCAAAGGAGAGTATTCTGATGGACATTTCAGCCTATGACATTGCTAATAAGCCCTCTGTATCTTCTCAGATTTATTGGGACACTTTAAAAGCCTATATAAGAGGCTTATTTATTTTTCAAATTTCAAAAATTAAAAAAAGAACTAGGGGCTTGGGAACAGTCTGTGGCTGAAGTGGTTCTACTATAATCTCAATGTACAGTGAATCCTACTATAGAAACTCAGATATGGATACAAAAACAACATGTGCTGATACCTCCCGTAAAAGAAGCAGAACAGAAATGCTTTTTTCTTCAACAACCTCATTTTGAGGATAGGGAAAATACAGGTCATATTCTAGGAAATATAGTAAAAGCACAAAAATTGGTGACACAAGTGATAAAACTGCAAGTATCTCCCACTGAGATTGCACGACTTACAACAGAAATATCAACAGTGTTTTTTTATTTTTTTAAGAATTTGTATAGTAGTAAAGTATCTTATAAAGAGACCGAACTGCAACTCTTCCTTAATTCCATCAAGTTAAAAGAATTATCTATAACTGATAGAGAAGCGCTGGATAGACCTCTGACTTTAGAGGAACTCCAGGTGGCTGCTGCCAGTATGTCTAATAAAGCTCCAGGTGCAGGTGGGCTACCAGGAGAGGTATATAAAGGCTATGGCGCTAACTTGCTGCCTGAACTTTTAGAGGTATTTAACACCGCAATGGAGAGTGCCCAACTAATTCCCTCTATGAATGAGGCAATTATTATAGTATTATTAAAACCAGATAAGAATCCTGATAACCCAGAAACATATCGCCCAATATCATTGCTTACATCAGATGTGAAAATATTGGCAAAAGTATTTCCTACTAGACTGGCGAAAGTTATAACTAAAATAATACACCCAGATCAGTGTAGTTTTATTCCAAATAGATCTAGTGCAGTGAATATAAGACTTTTATTTTTAAATTTACAGGTTCTGCCTGAAAACTTGGGTAACAGAGCTATATTGTCGCTTGATGCAGCAAAAGCTTTTGATAGTATAGAATGGTATTTTTTATGGCACTGTTTAGAGAAATTTGGATTTGGACCCGTTTGTAATATGGATACAGCTCCTTTACACTGCTTCGGTAGCATGGGTGCAAGTAAACGGGCATGTATCAGTCCCTTTTTCCCTACAACGAGGCACAAGACAGGGATGTCCATTATCACCTTTACTATTTGCTATAGCTTTTGAACCTTTAGCTGCTGCTATACGCCAATCATCAAATATTATAGGGTTTTGTAGACCGCTGGGAGAGGATAAGATATCCCTATATGCGGATGACACGCTCCAATTTTTGGGAGATACATCATCTTCCTTAATAGCAGCAATGCCATTAATCAATACATATGGTTCTTTTCCAGGATTTAAAATAAACTGGCAACATCAGCATCTCAAATAAATGTAGTTTCAACATTTAAATATCTAGGTATTCAAATTACCCCACAAGTGAGTGCATATGTACAAAAGAATTTAACTCCATTACTTAAACGTTTTAAGGAGAAAGTTACCTTTAACAGTAATTGGTAGAGCCAATCTGATAAAGATGGTTTGAATGCCACAACTATTATCTATTTTCTGTATAATTGCCCTGTGTGGTTGCCAAAACATTTTTTTGAACGAATTGATACTCTGTTTAGAAACCTCATTTGGAGATATAAGCATTCTCGGATTAGATTAGAAATATTACAGTTACCTAAAGATGAAGGTGGTTTAGCCATTCCTAATGCCAGACCGTGCTATCTGGCATCACAACTACAGCAAATAAATGGCTGGGGTGAGATAAATCAAGAGGATATTATACAGCAAATTACATTTCCCCAAATGCCAATCAACCCATTAGCACAGTTAATAGAAGCCCACTATTTTGACAGTAAATGGTGCTTTCCTACATTTTATCTAATCCATAAAGTTTGGACTATGGTCCAAAAAGAAACTTTATATGAGGGATATACTCTATAAATGCCTATATGGGAAAACGTGCAACTACCCGAGTTAATGAAACTTGAAATTTTGACTCATAGAAAAGATATGGTATTGTGTTACTTTACCAGCTCTTTGACAATGAGGTCATACAGCCATTTGATGAATTGGCAGAGAAATATCAATTGTCCAAGAAATTATTTTTTCAATATCTACAGCTACGGCATGCTCTGCTGAGTCAAGCTAAGACTGTTTCATTAAAATATAATCCATTCTTAATTTTGGCAAAGGCAGTAGCTATAAGACAATCTAAACAGGGGCTTATCGGGGATATATATTCCTCTTTACAAAGGACAGTTGGGATAAAAATACAAGACGGTAGCTTAAAGCGATGGAGACTCTTAGTGAGGAGGAGTGGGAACAAGCTTTGAAAAATCTATTTAGGACATCCTTATCCTCCTCACAGTGTTTAACTCAGCTATTCATTATCCATAGATCTCATTATACTACCCCCCCCCCCCAAAGCTGTATTCTTGGGGTAGAGCAAGTACAGCAAATTGTCCAAGGTGTACTAATGGTACAGGTACACTTATACACATGCTATGGCGATGTCCTAAACTACATCATTACTGGGAGTGTGTATTCGATACCTTAAACACTATATGTTCTACACAGATACAACCTAACCCAAAAATAGCATTGCTAGTGTGACGAACCCGGGTATCAGATCCCTGCCCTCCTCACTGACTCGTGACAGAGGACCAGCCAATTTCACACCGTGCTTGTTACTAACGTAACAATGCCACTCTCCAGATTTTCCAGCTTGCGGGACCACGATCTAAATGCCAGAAGCCTGAGAGCGATTGTCACCGGACTAATTTAAGCAATTAACCCTTTCACTGCAACCACTTCTTCTTTTGGACCGAGATTTTAGCAAAACCAATTATGATTTTAGAATAATCGCCTGTAACACGCGCTGTCACCACAGACAGGAATTCTCTGATGATTTATCCTAAACAGTAGCACTCTTCAGAGAACGGGTTCATTATAGCTTGCATTAAGTGCTTTAGGGACAAGATTAACACTTTTCAGAATAAGGTTCAATAATGAAAAGGTCAAAATTGGTGCAGATAAAATATTTACAGAAAAATGGTGTTACAAAGCAATAAAGACATACTATACAGCAGCAAAGAGATAAGGCAGAATGGAAGGGAGAAAGGTACTTGCAGTTAATGTCCGTGATTGATCAGAGATTTGTCGATGAGTCAAACAGGTTCTCAGATGTTCGTTCTTTGATGTAAAAAGAGAACTGAGGACTGTCCTGTCTATTCCCTTTTTGTCTGGAAGCAAAGGGGTGGGGCCACATGCCCCTGGCCACTCACATGGGTAAGGAAGGCCTGTGGGCTGTCCGGGGCAGACCATGGAATAACAATACTCCCTAGCTGATAGCCCCCCTGCAGAGAGTGACAAACAAAAGTTTTACTGGGACAAAGGAAAACTGTATATCGAGAGGGTTTGTCTACAGAGGGGAATGAAGCTGATCTAGGTAGCAGGCAGCTTGTGGTACCCAGTCAATTCAGGGGACAGCTACTAAAGGTAGCTCACGGGATTCTCCTATCAGGACACTTGGGGATCACTATGTACTTTTTGTTAAGTTGTCACGTTCCTGTCTGGATTTATGAATCCTGTGTATATTTCTTACGTTTGCATGAGGTATAGGGGTCGCTGAAAGGTTGCTTCTGCCTGAGTGCCTCTTTTTACGACACTCATTATTTCAGAGCATCCTGCTCTATCTTCTTAATGGATCTGGTTTATTGTTTTATGATAAGGCCTGCCAAGCAAAACCAGACACCTTGGTGACTTTTAAAATGAGGCAGGAATTCCATTCCTGAAGGGAGGGGGGGGGGGAGTGAGATACCGGCAGTGTATGTCTCTTAGGCTAAAACTGTCATGGCTAACGTTTGAACAAAATGGTTGCCAGCTTTTGTGTGTCCTGCACGTGATATCATTACAGCTGGGTATTGTATCAGAAGACATTCTCCCAGTGAATATGCATGTGATGTGGATAAGATTTATGTACATAGCTCGCAAAATTATACTACAAAAATGGATATTAAATTCTCCACCAATTGAAACACAATGGCTTGAAGCAATTAATCTTAATCTTAAACGGGAGGAACTGGCATATAAACGTAGGAGAAATCCTAAAAGTTCTTTAAAATTTGGTCTTGGTGGCTAGTTTCTAATTTAGGTGAATAACTGACTGAATATATTAAAGAGCTAAGGGAAAGGTAATAAAGAGATTTCTGGAAGTGGATAACTGAAGTTGTAAATATACAATATTAGGATATAGTAATTAGATATAGTACAGAGGCAGGACCCGTAATATAATATAATTAAAGTTATATAGGAAAAAGGTGACCACTAGTTATGATATGACAGGGAGCTTTAACCTCCCTGGCGGTATGATTAGTTCAGATTTTTGGTGCTGAAAGCGGTACAATTATTTTGCATGGAAATTTGGCGTTTTATATTGCAGGCCTGTAATTCTTAGGATTAACTCACTTAAATCTGTCCAAACAAGAGTCTAGTAGACATCCCGGGTATGATAAAGTTTGAAACATGAAATCATAAATTATAATATATATGAAAAAAATTATAATATATTAAATAACTATAAATAATTATCAAAGATGATAATATAATAATAAAATGTATTCAATAATGTAATCAAGTCAAAAACACTGAAATTTGCTCAGTTGCAGAATTTTCGCTGTCGTCACTTTCAGTGTCTGATGATAAATTTCCCCAAAAATCAGTATCACTCAATTCTGCAAATGATTCTTATTTACTATCGGTGTTTTCTAGCTGATCAAAAATCGCTTTCAACCAAAAGGGCGCTTTTTTATGCCATGGACATTCTCAAGTTTCTAGGCAGAAAGAATGACATATATAATATAAAAGTGCATGCAGGGCACTGGGCAAACCACTAGGGACAAAGGGGATGTAAAATGATTTGATACAGTAATGTAATCTTACAGATTACAGTGTACTGTATGTATACTGTGTGTTTTACGTTTTGAATTTCCCGCCAGGCTCCACGGAGCCCGGCACACAGAGGCATCCGATGGAGGACACAGCCTGCAGACACGGTGGGGGACAAAGCTGGATCCATGGGACAAGGTGAGTAACCCAGCCTGGATCCAGCAATGCAATCCTGAGTGTGGCTCGGGGTTACCGCTATTTGCGCTGAAAACTCACCCTGAGCCATACTCGGGAATACCTCCAAGGAGGCTACGCAACGGATAAGGAACAATCTGAAGATGTACTTTTTTGTTTGGGTTTTTTATGTTTTTTTTGTGTTTGATGGGGTTGATTGGTGGGGATGATTTCTTTATCTCTTGTTTGTGTTATATATTTTTGCTATATATTGATAATAAAATAAAAAGAATTTGAAAAAAAATGGCGTTTGTGGGGCTGAACAAGGAAAATCCACAGATTCCCCCATCTAATTGCATGCAAGTTTTTTGAGCCAAGTGATGCCAACAGGGATATCCATAGCTCACATTTTGTCTGATTCAACCAAAAAATCATACATTTTGAGCTGTGTATGGGTAGCATTAGTGATGTATTTAAACAAAGGAAACTACAAGTGACCAAATTGTCCTCCAAAAACTGCTGTCACTCAAGTTTGTGGTGGGCAGGGCAGAGGCAGCCCAATAACACCCTCAGATAATGCTAGATGGAACAGTGCATTGTGTGCATTGGCACATCCACTTGTAGTTCTCTGTGGAAGCCAACATACAGTGCATGCTATGGAAGCATTTTCACCCTATGAGCGGAAGAGCCTAAGGGGAAAGTTTTGATAAAAGTTCATAATGGTCATTAGAGCAGAAAACACAAGAGTGATTAGAAGGTTCAGAACAAGGCAATTTTTGCAATATGGCACTGTGTCGCTTTAACTGACAATTGCGTGGTCGTGCAACATTGCAACCAAACAAAATTGACGTCCTTTTTTCCCCACAAATAGAGCTTTCTTTTGGTGTTATTTGATCACCTCTTCGTTTTTTATTTTTTGCGCTATAAACAAAAAAGTGCGACAATTTTGAAAAAAAGTATTTTCTCTTACGTTCACTGACAGACGCAGCTCTTCTTAATTGACACGTGGGTTTTATGTCGTCCTATCAGGAGTGACTAGGCAAAACAGATGCAAAAGCATCAGGGATAGGCTGGCCCCTCCCATGGGGGCCGTCCTCACCTGAGCCTATAAAACCCCCTGCTGGCCAATGGCATACAGTTTTGTTTGCCTAGTGCAAAGGAGTTGACTGGGTTCCCTTATGGGACCTGCGTTTTTTTCTGCATGTAATTTTTTTTTTCTTTTTCTGAAAATGATGAAGACTTCTATCAAGCAGCCGGTCTTGGCATAGAGAGGATATCACGAATCCAAAGCTTTGCCCTGACCAGCCACCTCCTGACGACCTACCCTAAAATGTCAGGGCTGCGTCGTTCAGGGCCCGTTCCATGCGGGCGGCCTGTGGCTGTTGCCACCTATGCCCAGTGTCTGGCTTTTGCCTTTCCAGTGGCCTTGGCTAGTAAAAGTCTTTTTCTTTTTTTTTTAATGTACGTCTTTTTTTGCGTCCAGGGTATTCCCTTGGGTCAGTTGAGGAAACGTGATCCGTTTGTTTTGACATACGGTAACCGGTCGTCCCCCAAAATATCCGAGTCCACTCCTGCCGGGGGTACCCTCCCCGGTCGGATAGGGACTACGAAAACGTAGACAAAACGGATCAGTGAGGACTATCCTGCTGTATTTTGGGTGCACAGTTAATTCTTCTCGACGCAGACAGTC
>BLSH010371186.1:394775-408840 GCA_018402905.1 Glandirana rugosa | reverse complement strand
GGGGGGTATTTGTACTTTCCTGGCTTGTTAGGGTCTCAAGAAATGACATAGGTGGTCAGTACATCAGGTGTGATCAATTTTCAATAATTTGCACCATAGCTTGTAGACTCTTTCACTTTCACAGAGAATAAATAATATCCACTAATTTGGGTTATTTTTACCAAAGATATGTAGCAGTATAAATTATGGCCCAAATTTATGAAGAAAAATTACTTTTTTGCAAAATTTTTCAAAACAAACTAAAAAAAAGTGTTTTTTTTTCAAAATTTTCGCTACTTTTTCGCTTATATTGAAAAAAATAAAAAACCCAGCAGTGATTATATACCACCAAAAGAAAGCTCTATTTGTGAGAAAAAAATGATAAAAAATTTGTTTGGGTACAGTGTAGCATGACTGAGTAATTGTCATTTAAAGTGTGAGAGTGCTGAAAGCTGAAAATTGGTCTGGTAAGGAAGGGGGTGTAAGTGTCCTGTATGGAAGTGGTTAAAAGTCAGCAGCTACAAAAAGTGTAGCTTCTGACTTAAAAAAACACACACTCACCTGTCCCACAGTCCAGGGATGCAGCCGCTCGTAGCCTCAGTTCTTTCCCCTGTGCCGGCATCATCATCAGTGTGGGCACCTGTCTGACAGCTTGGGTGGAACTCCGCTTTAAAAATTATGATTTAAATCAAGCCTTTTTACTAGTGATTTAAATCATGATTTAAATCAACTTGATTTAAATGAAATCCACACTGATTCCTAGCACTTTATAATCTGAGGCAAAAAAAAGCAAAAAGAGTGGTGTAAAGGCGCCATTAGAGTTGCCATGGGGCCAGTATTTTTAAGAGCCTACTAACGACCGTTGTATGCGATATCGATCGTTCGTATGCGCGATTAGAACAGCCGAACATATGACGGTCGTATAAGGGAGTTGTATGAGCAAACTAGAAAACTTGGTCGTACCAACAAGCGCTCATACGACCGTTGTACGGTGTGTACAGAGCAGTTGGTACAACAAGTTGTATTGTGCAAAACACGCATGCTCCGAAGTCAGGAACGGCCGGATGATGCTAATTACATGCACCTGAACGTTCTTTCTGTGCTTGTACGATCGTGTAGTGCAGTCAGTATGCAAGTTACATTATGCAACATACGATTTGCGATCGTCGTACCGTGTGTATGAGGCTTAAGTTGTGCACGCCACAAATCTGGCCTTTATGGAAGAGTGGCAATAAGAAAGCCATTGTTGAAAGAAAGCCATAAGAAGTTCAGTTTGCAGTTTGCGAGAAGCCATGTGGGAGACACAGCAAGCATGTGGAAGAAGGGGCTCCAGTCAGATGATACCAAAATTTTTATTATTGGCCTGAAAGCAAAACGCTATATGTGGTGGAAAACTAACACTGCACATCACCCTGAACACACCATCCCCACCTTGAAACATGGTGGTGGTATCATCATGTTGTGGGGATGCTTTTCATCAGCAGGGACAGGGAATCTGGTAAGAGTTGATGGGAAGATGGATGGAGCCAAATACAGGGCACTCTTAGAAGAAAACCTGTTAGAGTCTACAAAAGACTTGACTGGGGCAGAGGTTCCCCTTCCAGCAGGACAACGACCCTAAACATACAGCCAGAGCTACAATGGAATGGTTTAGATCAGGGTTGCCAACCGCCAGTAAATTTACTGACAGTTTGTAAAAATCAGTGATTTTTACAACTGTCTATAAATATTAGGGTCTGATAATTTGTCATACTGTGCTGACTTTTTAAGTGTAAACCAGGCAAATTACTTGATATGGGTATTGTCTGTATTTCCATATTGTATTTAAATATCAATTGTCTTAGTTTTAATAGGAGTTCTTTTATTTTCAGGTTGTCAGTAAAAAAAGTGCCCCGCCAGTAAATTTCCCATGTTTTGCCAGTAAAAAACGATGTGGGAGGTTGGCAACACTGGTTTAGATCAAAGCATATTCATGTGTTAGAATAGCCCAGGCAAAGTCCAGACCTAAATTCAACTGAGAATCTGTGGCAAGACTTGAAAATTGCTGTTCACAGACGCTCTCCATCCAATCTGACAGAGCTTGAGCTATTTTGAAAAGAAGAAAGGACAAAAATTTCTCTCTAGAAGTGCAAAGCTGGTAGAGACATATCCACAAAGACTTGCAGATGTAATTGCAGTGAAAGGTGGTCCTACAAAGTATTGACTCAGGGCAGCTGAATACAAATGCACGCCACACTTTTCAGATATTTATTTGTAAAAAAATGTTGAAAACCATTTATTATTTTCCTTCCACTTCACAATTATGTGCCACTTTGTGTTGTGTTTTAACATGACAAAATGTGGAAAATTTCAAGGGGTGTAAATTAGAGCTGCATGATTAAGCGTTAAAAAAAAATTGCGATCTCGATTCAACTCCACCACGATCTGAAAGCGGAGTTCCACTCAAAAGTGGAAGTTCCGCTTTAAGTCCTCCTCCCCAGCTCCTGATGGCGAAACTGAGCTTTTGGGGAGGAAGGGGGTGTGGATATCTGATTAATATGGGTACTTCCATTCCGGTCGCCTAAGGCGATTAGAAGTGGAAGGTAATTTTCCCCCTCCCTCCCGAAGTCTTCTGGGACACAGGACTGCATGCGTAGTGCGTGCCCGGCCGTGAAGCCACTAGCTATCATGGCCAGATGCCCACAGTAGCAATGCCAGTGCCGCAGAGGGGGGGGGGAATCTGAGGTTCGTGCCGGCCGCAGTGCTGGACCGGGAGACAGGAAAGTGTCTGTTTATTAAAAGTCAGCAGCTACACTTTTTGCAGCTGCTGACTTTTAATAAACTTAAAAAAACTGCAGAATTCCGCTTTAATCCAGCATTTCCACGATTCATGTAACAAGTGCAGAGCGATTTTCTGCTCAGAGCTGTAAAAAAAAAAAAAAAAGCCGGTAAAGTTTATCACAACATTTAGTGCTGTGATAAAAAGAAACCTTGTATCATTTGATTCTTTTCAAAGGGATGAACTTCAGTCCGTAAATGAGGTCAGTTTAACCAGGAGTTCTTAAGGCAGAAGGTTTTTTTATCTTAAAGTGTTACTAAACCTACAACAGAAAAATCTGTCTATATATGCAGCATACCATGCTTGTTATACTCCCTGTAGAACTTAAGGGGTTAATCATCAACATTGTGTAAAAAGGCTCTTTTATCCTTTATGCATAGATACTTCCCCTCCTGCAGTGTCTATCTGTAAACAGCAGGTTTGAAAGGCTGCACGTGCTCAGTTTGATCTCTTATGCTGGAGATTACATTTCCTGTTTCAGTTGAACTGTTCAGGTCCCATGACATTACACATGTGGGCATGTATACAGGCTGTAGTGGAAATCTTCTCCTACCTGAACACACAGCTTTGGAAAAGCTGTGTAGTCTATCATGTAACCGTGGTATACAGATCAGCGAAAAAGGTATATAGTGGCAGTATTTTAACGTAAAAATAATTAATAAGCTGTGGGCACTGTGGGGGGCAGATGAACTATTTTCATATTTCTAGGTTTAGTAACACTTTAATTGCAGAAATGTTACAGCCTCTGGAGTTAAAGTGTTATACAAAGAAAGAGTCATTCATTCATGCTTCTGACATTGTCCAGAGCTACAAAATGTTTCCATAGCAGCCCAGCTTTAGGATATTAAAGAGGGAGGAGATGTCAACCACAACATTAGTAAGTCCAGGGTTCACCAGCTGGTAATGGTTGCTTCTCTGTTTGGCTGTCGCAGAACAGCAAATATTTTATTCAAGAGCTCGGAGAATACTGGAAAACAGGAAATGCACATTTCCCATGAGTTTGGGGTGGTAATACGACTAGAGCTCACTTACTAGCTTTGGCATTTGTAATAACTCTGCCAAACTTTTGCTTGTGTTTTAAAAGCACACTGAAATGTCATTATTTGGTTCTAAGTACCATTTCTTTTAAAGATGCTTAAAAGAAGCCCCTCAGAAGAGGAATATTAGCTGCCAATGCTGAATCCATTCTAAAATTGCCTATTGCCTGGCTGACTTTTTATGTTTTAGCTTCAAAAATTTCTGAATCCCCGACTTGACCTGAAAGTATTAAAGCCAAAACCTTCTGTGGGTAGCAGCCTCCCTCAGGCCCCCTAATATTTATCTGAGGTCCATCTAGACCAGTGTTTCTGAACTCCAGTCCTCAAGGCGCACCAACAGGTTGTGTTTTCAGGCTTCCCATTATTTTGCACAGGTGATTTGATCAGTTTGACTGCCTTAGTAATTACCACAGGCATTTCATCTGAGGGAAATCCTGAAAACATGACCTGTTGGTGTGCCTTGAGGACTGGAATTGAGAATCACTGATCCAGCAATGTTGCACGAGAGACTCGGCTGTCCGTGACTCTCCCTCATTGGCTGGGACAGCTGTGCAGCATTGGCTCCTGCTGCAGTCAATCAAAGTCAGTAAGCCAATGAGGAGAAGAAGGGAGGGGGGCGGGCCGCGGCTCAGTGTTTGAATGGACACAGGGAGCTGTGCCTCGGGTGCTCCCATAGCAAGCTGTCTGCTGTGGGGGCACTCAACAAGAGGGAGGGGCCAGGAGCACAAAAGAAGGACCAGAGAAGAGAAGAATCTGGGCTGCTCCGTGCAAAACAATTGCACTCAGCAGGTAAGTATAACATGTTTGTTATTTTTACCAAAAAAAATGAGACTTTACTATCACTTTAAAGGCAAATTTTTTTTTTTCTTTAATAACAAACTAGCTATAATTACCTGCTCTGTGCAATGACTTTGCACAGAACAGCCCCGATCCGTTTATTCTTGGGTCCCCCGCCAGCGCTCCTGGCTCTAACCTCCTGCCAAGTGCCCCCACAGCATACAGCTTGCTGCGACCTGCGATCGCCCACTATACAGGAAGAACAGGGAACCGCCGATGTAAACATGGCGGTTCCCCATTCTGTCAGTGGGCATGACAGAGATCTACTGATCCCTGTGATCGGGATCAGTTATATCTGTCATGCCCCTGCCAACCCAGCCCCAGCACAGTTAGAACACACCTAGGGAACACAGTTAACCCTTTGATTGCCCCCTGCAGGTTAACCCTTTCCCTGCCAATGACATTTATACAGTAATCAGTGGCTATTTTTAGATCTGATCGCTATATAAATGTAAAAAAAAAGTGTAAAAAATGTCCGATATGTCCGCCGCAATATTGCAGTCCCGATAAAAATTGCCATTACTTGTAGAAAAAAAAAAATAGTAAAGACGCCATAAATGAATTTGCCATGGTTTGTAAACGCGGCAACTTTTGCGCAAACCAATCAATATACGCCGATTGCAATTTTTTTTACCACAAATACGTAGAAGAATATATATCGGCCAAAACTGATGAATACATTTGTTTTTTTATATATTTTTTTTTTTTTGGATATGTATTATAATAAAAAGTAAAAATTCAAAATTGTCGCTCTTTTTTTGTTTATATCGGTGATCAGAATTGATGTAGAGGTGACTAAATACCACCAAAAGAAAGCTGTATTTGAAGGAAAAAAGGACGTCAACTTTGTTTGGGTACAACGTTGCACGACCGGGCAATTCTCAGTTAAACGACGCAGTGGCGAATCGCAAAAAGTGCTCTGACCAATAAGGAGGAAAATCCTCCGGGGCTGAAGTGGTTAACCACTTCCAGACCGAGCCTCCTTTTGAGAGTTTTTTTTGCTATAAAATTACTTAGAACCCCCAAACATTATATATATTTTTTCTAACACCCTAGAATAAAATGATGGTCGTTGCAATACTTTATGTCACACAGTATTTGCGCAGCAGTCTTACAAGCGCAATTTTTTTTGGAAGAAATTCACTTTTTTGAGTTAAAAAAGTTAGCCCAATTTTTTCCATATTGTGAAAGATAATGTTACACTGAGTAAATTGATACTCAACATGTCATACCTTAGATTGTGAGCTCCTTGAGGGTAGGGACTGATGTGAATGTACAATGTGTATGTAAAGCGCTGCGTAAATTAACAGCGCTATACAAGTACCTGAAATAAATAAATAATGTCATGCTTTAAAATTGCGCCAGCTCGTGGAATGGTGACAAACTTTGGCACTTAAAATCTCCATCAGCGACGGTTAAAAATTCCTACAGGTTACCTGTTTTGAGTTACAGAGTAACTAGAGCTAAAATGATTGCTCTTACACTAACGATTGCGGCGATACCTCACATGTGTGGTTTGAACCCGTTTTCATATGTGGGCGGGACTTACGTATGCGTTCGCTTCTGGGGATAAGCTCGGCAGGACAGGGCGCTGTAAATTTTTAAAAAAATCCTTGTAATAGTAAAAAACACGCCAGGACCCCTTAAATATGAGATCTGGGGTCAAAAAGACCTCAGATCTCATATTTACACTAAAATGCAATAAAAATAAATAAAAAATAAAATGACATTTGAAAAAAAAAATGTCCCCTTTAAGAGCTATGGGCGGAAGTGACGTTTGACGTCGCTTCTGCCCTGCAATGCTATGGAGCCGAGTGGATGGCATCTTCTGCTCACTCGGCACACAGGCATTTCGGTAGCTGGATCGGATCGCCTCCACTGCTACCGGAGGGCCCTCTCCTGCCCCGGATAAAAGTGATCTCGCTGCAAATCCACTGCAGAAAGAGGACCGCCCACCGTTTTTAAAAATACTGGGGTTATGAAAGAGGATCGCCCGTCGTTTTTAAAAATACTGGGGTTATGGTAGCTATCTGCTACCATAGCAAAGGTATTCAATGGCAAAGCACCGCCGTATAATGACAGCGGGCGGACCGGAAGTGGTTAAAACCACTTTAAAGCTGAATTCCAGGTATGGCAATTTTTGCATAATTATGTTGACCCAGCTCAGACCAATTTAGGTATGTATATGCCATACCTGTGGGATCTCGATGGAAGCTGGAAATCACTGTAGTTCCAGGTCCTGTGCTTAGCGGCCGCCCTGTACCATTGTGAACACAGGAGGTCATTTACTCGACACAGGTACCATTCAGATGACACTTTGCATGTCCTCAATAAATGCAAAGTGTTTTCTGGAAAGGGAGTGACAGGAACTCGACCTTGTCCAATCAGAGAACAATCTGCATTTATTGAGTAAATGCAAAGCACTCTGAACTTCAACCATAACAAGAAAGCAACCTCCTGTGTTCAGTAACTAGCAGGGCAACCACTCAGCACAGGACCCAGAAGCCAATGGAGGTCACTGGAGTAGTGGTGTCTACTACAGTGATTTCCAGCTTTCACAGTTATCCTACAGGCAAACTCGGTCAGCGTAACTATGCAAAAATGTCCATACCTGGAATTCAGCATAAGTAATAATAATAAGCAATAATTCTCTAGTCACTGACAAGTAAAGAGAGAAAGTATTCTGACTTTTCTTAAATTTAGATTGCTTTCTGCTTTTTTAGTCTGGGGGAGATTTACTAGAAGGCTGGGGAGTGCAAATTTTGGCACAGCTCTGTATAGAAACCAATCAGCTTCCAGTTTTTTTTTTTTGTTGGCAAAGCTTAATTCAACAACCTGAAGTTAGAAGTTGATTGGCTACCATGCACAGCTCAACCAAGTTCTGAATGCTCCAGTTTTAGTAAATCTCCTCCTCCTTTCCAGGCACAGAAACTTCCATTTACAGGTATACTTTAAAGTAGAAATAAACGCAAATTATTTGTTCATTTGGCAGGAATACACAATAAGAATATTGGCCGAACATTTCTGTTCTGCGAACGATCGGCCGATATTCTAACCGTTGATGCCCAGAAAATAATACCCGATATCGATATCATGAACAAAAAAGGCTGATTGAAAAAATGGAAAATTTGTGTAGCATCGTTTGCAAACAAACAATATTCTATGTGTTGGTGTGAAAGTCGGCAGTAAAAAATCCCTTGAACATATCATGCATGAGCGGAACGTTTTCGACCACCGACAGCTTGGCGGTCGAGCAATCGGCCGATTTTCCACCCGTGTATGCCTGCAATGTTTTCGACCACCGACTGCTGTTTCGTTGGTCGGTGGTCGAGCGATTGGCCGATTTTCTAACCGTGTGTTCCTGCTAGAGAGGGTTACAACCCTTGTCAGTTTCTGTGTCATCTGTGTCCATTTGGTGAGATTTCCTTTTACTTCCTATCCTATAGCCACAACAGAAAGTGAAAATACATCTCTTTAGACAGAAGGAAATCCCTGGTAGTCACCAGAACTAGTGTTCCCATTGGAAGATTCCCCTTCCAGTTCTGGTAGCTACTGAAAATGTGGGATTTTCTTTCAACTTTGATGGTAACGGAAAACAGGACAAATAGAGAGGATGAATCTCCTAAATGGGGACACTGATAGCAATAAAAGCCTAACAGGTGTTCTAACCCCCTCTCCATCTGAAACTAAAAAAACTTTTCACCTTCAGTTATACTTTGGAAAAAGTACAGCTGTTAACATATTCATTTTTTAAAAAATCACATTTATTCAGGACAAAATATCTCAGGGACTGTTATTTCTAGTGCACATTCTGGATGATGTAATGGATTAATAACTTTTCCTAGTGCCTATCCATGGCAGCATACCTATGACAAGCTCTACCTTGGCTCCTCCCTCAGGACCAGTGAATATTATAAAAGAAAAGGTCTAGTGTCCCCCCGTCATTCTACATAACATAGAATACCTCGGGCGGGATTGTATGATGCCATGGATAGGCACCAGGAAAAGAAAATTACAGGTAAGTATGACACAATTTTCTGTTTTCCTGGTACCTCCATGGCAGCGTACCTATGACAAATAACTAGCTGAATACGGGTGGGGTAATGCTCAAAAGAAATTTATTTGAAAAAGATTATTCCTTATAGGAAGATAGGGCTGAACTGATGGCTTGTCTGACCAACTCTACAGAGGAGAGAGCTCCCAGGTCCACTCTGTAGTGCTTGAGAAAGGTATGCTGAGATGACTAAGTTGCTGCTCTGCAAATGGTCTCAACCGGGACGTTTGCCCTTGCTGCCCAGGAAGCTGAAACCGATCTGGTGGAATGGGCTTTAACAGCTGAGGGTGGATCCAGGCCTCTTGCCCTGTATGCTTTTTGGATTAGCTTCACTAGCCATGAAGCTATAGTTCTGGAGGTTGCCTCTCTGCCCTTGTTCATGCCCCATGAGATGATGAAGAGTCTGTTGGAGTTCCTGAAGGGTGCTGTGACTTGAAGGTAATGTTTTAATATAGAAGCAATGTCCAGTTCATGGAGAGAGCCTGATTCTGGATTTGTGAATGTTGGTAGAGCCCATGACTCTGAGAGACTTAAGGTAGATGTGGTCTTAGGTATAAACCCCCCGAATTGTCCTCATTTCTACTTGGTCGGGGAAGAAGATCACGTGATTCTTGTCTGCACCTAGGGCCTGCAGCTCCGACACCCTTCTGCCTGATGTTACTACAATCAGAAAGGATAACTTCAAGGTTAGATTCCATAAAGATGTTGACTCAATAGGCACAAATGGTTGTCTTGTCAAGGATTCCAGCACAAACAACAAACCCCATGTGGGAAAATTTTGTCTCACAGGCGGGCATATTTTTTTCACGGCGTTACAGAACTGGACTACTAGAGGATCCTCAGCCCACCTCTTGTTGGTAGTAGCCAAGATTGCTGATACGTGGACCTTGAGCGTGCTTAGTCCTAAGCCCAAGTCCAGACCTGCTTGCAAAAAGTCAAGAAGGTGGGAGGGAGTAGGTGAGTCTGTATCTAGGCCTTTCCCTACCAAAAAGGATATAAACTTTTTTCCATACTTTATTGTACATGGAGTTGGTTGAAGGTTTCCTAACCTTGAGTAAAGTTGCAATGACTTCGGTCAAACACTCTAGTGATTGGAACCTCTGCCTCTCAACATCCAGATCTGAAGATTCAGAGTACCTAGGTTCGGATGGATGTGCGATCCCTGCGACAGAAGGAGAGGCACCAGGGGTATCTTGATTGGCAACTGGATGCTCAGAGATAAGGCAGTCGGGAACCAAGGGTGTCTGGGCCAGTAAGGGAGTACTGCAATTACCGTCACCACATCAAACATAATCCTCATCAAGAATTTGGGTATAAGTGGCTGGGGGGGAAAGATTGCATTTCCAAGGGCTGGACAGAGCATCCACTGCTTCCGCCTGAGGGTGTGGTATGTGCGAGATGAATCTCGGTACCTTCATATTGTCCATTGTTGCGAACAGATCTAAATCGGGAAGGACCCAATGTGCTATAATCCAAGTGAAGATCCTTGGGTTCAATGACCACTCGTTGGGGTCCACAAACCTCCTTGACAGATAGTTGGCTTCCACATTCAAGCACCCCGGAAGGTAAACTGCCCTCAGATCGGTGAGATTCCTCTCTGCCCTTAGGATAATGGGTTCTACCTCCCTTGTCCATTCACAATAATACTGTCTTCCCCTTGATATGACGTGAAAGATTCACTAGGGTGAGGTAAGCTACCCGGATCTCTAGGATGTTGGACACTACACCCCTTGAATTGTAGGATCATCTGCTCTGTACTGCTATCTGATTGCAGTGGGCTCCCCAGCCTGCAGAGCTGGAATCGGTGGTAAGTGTGGTCCAAGAGGTATGGCCTAGGGGCTGGGATTTTGTCAGCATTTCTCTTTTTGTCCACCATAGGAGGCCTCTGTGCATCCAGGTTGTCAGGTATATGCATTGCAACAGATATGACCTGTTCCCTTGCTTCAGGGAATCCCATTTCTGTCAGAACACGCAAACTGAGCCTTTTGCTGGAATGCCCGTGCGCACGAATGTGCACATCCAATGGCGCCAAACAGCCTATTTAAACGGACAGCACCAGGAAGTAAGTGCTGTCCGTTCTACAGCATTCCTGTTTCCTGTGACCCCTGTGATTTACCTTGAGAGACTTCCTGTTACCTGTGACCCCGGCTTTCCTTGGACTTTGCTTGTTATCTGCCTGCACGACCCCGGCCTGTCTACGACTTCTCTTCAGCCTGCTCCCTTGTACTTCTGCTGCCCGCCTGTTGCCGATCCTGCTTGTGCCCGACTATCCACCTGCCCGACCCATCTGTACCGCACCGCCAGCCTGCTACTGACCCGACCTGCCTCACCATTCTTCTGCCCGCACGAGCCTTCAGTGGACCTTCACCGATCATCAGTGACCAAGTCATCTCTGGAAAGCTGGCAGTACTCTCCTCTTGCACTGTGTGTGCTGTGCTCTCGGCCTTCCCCTACAGTGCAGTACCCGGCAGGGAGAGTGAAGGTACAGTACTGGCGATTTTTAAAAAGCTATCTGTGTGTATATATGTGTATGTGTGTGTGTTTATTTGTGTGCATACAGTATCTCACAAAAGTGAGTACACCCCTCACATTTTTGTAAATACTTTATTATATATTTTCATGTGACAACACTGATGAAATGACACTTTTCTATAATGTAATGTAGTGAGTGTACAGCTTGTATAGCAGTGTAAATTTGCTGTCCCCTCAAAATAACTCAACACACAGCCATTAATGTCTAAACCGCTAGCAACAAAAGTGAGTACACCCCTAAGTAGAAATGTCCAAATTGAGCCCAATTAGCCATTTTCACTCCCTTGTGTCATGTAACTCGTTAGTGTTACAAGGTCTCAGGTGTGAATGAGGAGCAGGTGTGTTCAATTTGGTGTTATCGCTCTCACTCTCTCATACTGGTCACTGGAAGTTCAACATGGCACCTCATCGCAAAGAACTCTCTGAGGATCTGAAAAAAAGAATTGTTGCTCTACATAAAGATGGTCTAGGCTATTAGAAGATTGCCAAGACCCTGAAACTGAGTTGCAGCACGGTGGCCAAGACCATACAGCAGTTTAACAGGACAGGTTCCACTCAGAACAGACCTCACCATGGTTGACCAAAGAAGTTGAGTGCAAGTGCTCAGTGTCATATCCAGAGCTTGTCTTTGGGAAATATACATATAAGTACTGCCAGCATTTCTGCAGAAGTTGAAGGGGTTGGGGGGTCAGCCTGTCAGTGCTCAGACCATACACCGCACTGTCCCAGAAGAAAGCCTCTTCTAAAGATGATGCACAAGAAAGCCCACAAACAGTTTGCTGAAGACAAGCAGACTAAGGACATGGATTACTGGAACCATGTCCTGTAGTCTGATGAGATCAAGATAAACTTATTTGGTTCAGATGGTGTCAAGTGTGTATGGCGGCAATCAGGTGAGGAGTACAAAGATAAGTGTGTCTTGCCTACAGTCAAGCATGGTGGTGGGAGTGTCATGGTCTGGGGCTGCATGAGTGCTGAAGGCACTGGGCAGCTACAGTTCATTGAGGGTACCATGAATGCCAACATGTACTGTGACATACTGAAGCAGAGCATGATCCCCTCCCTTCAGAGAGTGGGCCACAGGGCAGTATTCCAACATAACAACCCCAAACACACCTCCCAAGACAACCACTGCATTGCCAAAGAAGCTGAGGGTAAAGGTGATGGACTGGCCAAGCATGTCTCCAGACCTAAACCCTATTGAGCATCTGTGGGGCATCCTCAAACGGAAGGTGGAGGAGCGCAAGGTCTCTAATATCCACCAGCTCTGTGATGTCATGATGGAGGAGTGGAAGAGGACTCCAGTGGCAACCTGTGAAGCTCTGGTGAACTTCATGCCCAAGACGGTTAAGGCAGTGCTGGAAAATAATGGTGGCCACACAAAATATTGACACTTTGGGCTCAAATTGAAGATTTTCACTTAGGGGCGTACTCACTTTTGTTGCTGGTGGTTTAGACATTAATGGCTGTGTGTTGAGTTATTTTGAGAGGACAGCAAATTTACACTGTTATACAAGCTGTACACTCACTACTTTACATTGTAGCAAAGTGTCATTAGAATAGATAGAATAAAATATTTACAAAAATGTGAGGGGTGTATTCACTTTTGTGAGATACTGTATGTATTAGGGGGGCTGCACACTCAAGGTCTTTACCCTCATGCAAAAAATGCATAAAGGTAAAAAAATCTTCAGCCTTTTAACTCCTAATTTGCTTAATTGCTCCAAATCTGTGACTTAGATAAAAAAAAATCCTCTTTGGACCAGTTTGGTTGCCTGGGTACCAGCAGGATTTTCAGAAGAGGACAGCAGTGCCATCCTGCATCCCCGCACAGCGCCCTCTGGAGGAATGTTCTCTTCTCTACACATTGACAACAATGCCATGTGTGTTCCAGTTCTATCACGCCCTCTAGTGTCCTCCGGCTGTAACGTTGACGCACCGTGTGCTCCCAGCACACTACAATGTACATTTCCCATCTGATTACACGCATGGAATGAGAGAAGGAAGAACATAACCGCCAGCCTATGCACGGCTCCTACAGTACAAGACGTTGTGCCGGTGTAATACAATTTTCCTGGACTCATGAGCGGGGTGAGCTGAGGAGGCGCGGCAAAGTGACGTCCTCATAACGTAGTCCGGACCGACATGTGTGGCGCTGGCGGGAAATAAAGATGGAGGTGGAAATGGAGGATGTCCCGAGCGGGGAGCAGGGGAATAAGGAGCAGCAGGCCTCGGGGAGTAAGGGGCCTGCCGGGACCTATGAGCTGCCATGGTGAGTATATATGAGACGGTATAGAAAGTGCAGGCCGCCTTCTGTGAATCTCACATTAACATTGAGTGTATGGAATGCTGCCATTGCAGCCTGTAGAGCTTCCAGTGGTAGGTGCAGTGCTCTGCCTTCTCTATTATTTACATGGCAGGTCTATTGGAGGTACCCACCTTGTGTGCTGATCATATCCTAATACATGGGTGAGGTGGCTGTCTGATCTGGGGGTGCAGTAACATAAAAGTCAGGGGGCATAATGTCAGCACCGAGTGTGTCGCTGACAGTCTCACATAGTGTGATAGAGCTGGAGGGACCCTGTATTCCCTGATCAAACAGCATGCTTCTGTGTCACAAGTCATGACCTGGGTGTAACATGTGAAAGGTGGTGCAGGAGTGAACAGAAAACAAGCTGTTATTAGATTAGGATGCTTAAACATAGCCCGCTGTGTCCCATATATCAGGTGTCTTAGGCAGAGCCCCTTCTCACATCAGGCTCCACATCAGAGTGGGGGGGGGGGGGGGGGGGGGGGGGGGGGGGGGGG
>BLSH010371186.1:350072-367474 GCA_018402905.1 Glandirana rugosa | reverse complement strand
TATATATATAAATTTTTTTTTTTAACTGGTCCGACTTTGAAAAAGGTTCCTGTACTACTTTGGTCCTACTTCAGCTCATTGAAGTCGGATCCTTGTTCTAACCATCCGACTTGTGACCTCCTACATGGTGATTACAGCAGCAGTAAAAGGAATTTATCTCACACTGGGATTGTTTTGATTGGTCAAAAGGACAAGTCACTATCTCAAAGTCGGAGCAAAATCTTATCTTCATTCAAGTCGGAAGTAGGACCCATGTTGCAGGGAAAAGTAGGATCAAAAGTCTGACCGTTTGTGTTGGATAGCGTGAACCCAGCCTAACACACGTTTAATGAAATGACGGTGGTCAAAAAGGATTACATAAATAGAAAAAAATTTTGCAATTCAAAAAAAAAAAAATGGATTACTTTGTCATCTTAAGTAACTGCTGAATAAACCCATTCATTGCAGAAATGTAAAAAATGCTCTGGCCCATAGGGGGTGTATAGGTGTGAGGGTTGAAGTAATTAAATTACTTCTGTTGCTAGTCCTTTTTACACTGACTGTAGAGTTTGGTAAGTCTTTTAGATGTTCATATTATTATTATTAACTGCTTCCCGACCGCACGCCGTCTTTTCACGGCGGCAGTCGGGGAGCCCTGCGCGAATCGCCGTAAATAAACGGCGATTCACATTTTGGCCACCAGGGGGCGCGCGCGCACCCGCCGCACTCCTGAGGAGTGTGCCCGCGGCTCGGGCGGACCCGATGTCCGCCGGCGAGCCGCGATGAGCGGCTACAGGGAAAAGAACGGGGAACCGCCGATGTAAACACGGCGGTTCCCCGCCCTGTCAGTGGGGCATGAGAGATCTACTGATCCCTGTCACTGGGATCAGTTAGATCTCTCATGCCCATGTTAGCCCAACCCCCCCCACAGTAAGAACACACCCAGGGAACACAGTTAACCCCTAGATCGCCCCCTGCAGGTTAACCCCTTCACTGCCAATGACATTTACACAGTAATCAGTGGACATTTAAATTTCTGATCGCTGAATAAATGTCATTGGTCCCAAAAAAGTGTCAAAATGATCCGACATGTCTGGCCCAATATCTTAGTACCGCTAAAAATCGCAGATCGCCGCCATTACTAGTAAAAAATAAAAAAAAAATAAAAACCCCAGAAATGAATTCTCACCATCCGTAAACGCGGCCACTTTTGCGAAAACCAATCAATAAACGCCGATTGCAATTTTTTTTATCGCAAATATGAGGAAGAATATAAATCGGCCAAAAACGGTGAAAAAAATGTTTTTTTATATTTTTTTTTTTTTTGGATTTGAATTTTAGCAAAAAGTAAGAAATTAGGGTTTTTTTTTGCAAAATGGTCGCTCTTCTTTTGTTTATAGCGGCGATAAGAAATGACACAGAGGCGATCAAATACCACCAAAAGAAAGCTCTATTTGTGGGGAAAAAAAGGACGCAAATTTTGTTTGGGTACAACGTCGCACGACCGCGCAATTGTCAGTCAAAACGACGCAGCGCCGAATCGCAAAAAGTGCTCTGGTCCTAAAGCTGCAAAACCTTCCGGTTGGTAAGTGGTTAAGGATGCAGTGCATCCGGGAAGTATTCACAGCGCTTCATTTTTTCTACACTATTACAGCCTTATTCTAAAATGGGTTTAATTTAAATATTTTCCTCAATTCTACAAACCTTGCCCCATAATGACAAAGGGAAAGAAGTTTGTTTGAAATCTTTGCACATTTATATAAAAACTAAAAAAATTACATGTACATAAGTATTTGCAGTCTTTGCCATGACACTCAAAATTGAGCTCAGGTGCATCCTGTTTCCACTGATCTTAAGAGGTTTCTACAACTTGATTGGAGTCCACCTGTGGTATTTCAGTTGATTGGACATGATTTGGAAAGACACACACCTGTCTATATAAGGTCCCACAGTTAACAGTGCATGTCGGAGGACAAGCCAGGCCATGAAGTCCAAGAAATTGTCTGTAGACCTCCGAGACAGGATTGTATTGAGGCACAGATCTGGGGAAGGGTACAGAAAAATGTTTCAAGCATTGAAGGTCCCAATGAGCACAGTGGCCTCCATCATCCATAAATGGAAGAAGTTTGGAACCACAAAGACTCTTCTTAGAGCGGACCCATCCAAACTGAGGGATTGGGGGAGAAGGGCCTCAGTCAGGGAGGTGACCAAGAACCCGATGGTCACTCTGACCAAGCTCCTGCATTTCTCTGTGGAGAGAGGAGAATCTTCCAGAAGAACAACCATCTCTGCAGCAGTGGCCAGACTGAAGCCACTCCTCAGTAAAAGGCACATGACAACCCACCTGGAATTTGCCAAAAGGCACCTGAAGGAGTCAGACCATGAGAAACCATATTATCTGGTATGATGATACAAAGATTGAACTCTTTGGCCTGAATGGCAAGCGTCATGTCTGGAGGAAACCACACCACTCATTACCTGGCCAATATCCTCCCTACAGTGAAGCATGGTGGTGGCAGCATCATGTTGTGGAGATGTTTTACTGCAGCAGGAACTGGGAGACTAGTCAGGATCAAGGGAAAGATGGCTGCAGCAATGTACACACATCCTTGATGAAAACCTGCTCCAAAGCGCTCTGGACCTCAGACTGGGGTGAAGGTTCATCTTCCAACAGGACAACGAGCCTAAGCATGCAGTCAAGATAACAAAGGAGTGGCTATGGGACAACTCTGAATGTTCTTGAGTGGCCCAGACTTCTACCAAATTTGAACATACCTGGAGAGATCTGAAAATGGCTGTGCACCGATGCTACCTGATGGAGCTTGAGAGGTCCTGCAAAGAAGAATGGGAGAAACTGCCCAAAAACAGGTGTGCCAAGCTTGTAGCATCATACTCAAAAAAGAGTTGAGGCTGTAATTGGTGCCAAAGGTGCTTCAACAAAGTATTGAGCAAAGGCTGTGAATACTTGTGTACATGCAATATTTTTTTTTTTATAAATTTGCAAGGATTTCAAACAACTTTTTTTACGTTGTCATTATGGGGTATTGTTTGTTTGTAGAATTTTGAGGAAAATAATGAATTTAATCCATTTTGGAATATGGCTGTAACTGTAAAATGTGGAAAAAGTGAAGCCGTGTTGAATAATTTCCAGATGCAATGTAGTTCTTGAAAATGCACAATTAGATATTTTTAATGGTTGGTTACTAGATAATGACCAATGATGTACTATTCGGCATAGATAGCCCAATAGGATTTTATAATGGAAAGGTATATTGCATTCTTTAGCCTTAAGCCGGCCATACATGTATCGAAATTCAGCTGGTTCAGCAGGGTCCAACTGAATTTAAGTTAATGTTTGGGCACCCTGGTTGTAAGCAAGTTGATGTGTACAACCACCCTGTCTGGTTCTTCTGAACGATTCGTGCCACCGGCTATAAGCCTGCAACTCTAATTGTTGTGTTCTGCCTGCAGAGAAGGCGCCCTGTTGGCAGAACACAAGCACTGCGGGTCATCAACACTGACTGACTGTGTTGATGGGGAATCTAGCACTTTTCTTTCCTTCCGCCTACGGTGTATGGCCTGTTTTAAGTCTACTGTTGCATACAGACAGTGTATACCGATGGATATTATAAAAAAAAAAAAAAGAAGAAATGGATATCTTTTGTGATTTTAAAGGTTTTAATTATTGCAGATAGTGGCTCATCTCTGGAAACTAGGTTACTCCCCGGAAGACATCATCAGCATTATCTTTCGTGTTTGCAAGACTTTCCAGATGCCTGAATATCTCAAGCTGGAATTTATTAAGGTACATTTAGCTGGTGGTGTTGGGTGATCTTTCAAATTTTAACTTTTTTATTTTTTATTTTTTGTATCCCCATTGCTACCGATCTCCTGCATTCTGTTTCCAGCTAATTAGACACACCTTTTATAAGGGGTTGATTTCTGTGAGCGCACTGACAGATTTTGCTTATTGCAGGAAATTGGCTACACACACATGAAAGTTACTGAGGGTGTAAATTCTCTTCTACAAATGGCTGGACTCCTTGCACGTCTGTGTCAGAAGACCGCAGTTTCCACTAGCTAATGGATGTACTAATGTTATGTCATAAAAATGTTGTTATTATTTTTTTATATGTCTTATCGATAAAAGATATCTATTAAGCTCTAAAAAGGTGTGTCATATTTTTGTTTTGATTTTCTTCCTGATTACACCCACTGCTAGGTATTTATATTTGTGCCATATGTTCTGGTGTACCTGGTTTTATCATTTATTGCTGTTTACCCCCCTTTACTTCTGCTGTACGTTTTGAGTGGTGGAGTGATGGACATTTTATTTCTGCGATGGGGTTTGTAAATAAAATTACAGATAACACCCTCAAGTGGCCAGTGTGCACACCAACATATGTGATTCTGCAAGCTCAGAACATGTCAAAATTACGTCTGTCAGATGGCTGAAGCATGTCGTCAGTGATCACATGTGTAAAAATTGTGGTACTATGAAACTAGACCCTTCCCTCTCCTCTCAGATCGTGTCAGAGAGGTGAACTTTGCTGTCAGTAATACATTGTATCACGGTTTACCATTTGCCAGATAATACATTGCAAAGCAGTGTTAACCAGCCATCAGAGCCAGATTTAAACTTGTGGCTGCCTGCCTCTCACCAGTGGGTCTCAGAAGTTGCCCTGATCAGTCATCCTCTCTCCTGTATTAACTTTGACCACTGGGCACTTAAACCCCCTTCCTAACCAGACCAATTTTCAGCTTTCAGCGCGCTCACATTTTGAATGACAATTACTCAGTCATGCAACATTGTACCCATATGAAATTTTTGTCCTTTTCTTCACACAAGTAGAGCTTTCTTTTAGTGGTATTTAATCACCGCTGGGGTTTTATTTATTTTTTTGCGCTATAAATGAAAAAAGACCACAAATTTGCATTTTTCTTAATTTCTGTTATAAAATTTAGCAAATTTAATAATTTTTCTTCATATATTTTTGCTAAAATTTATATTGCTACATATCTTTGGTAAAAATAATCCAAATCCGTGTATATTATTTGGTATTTGAGAAAGTTAGAGTCTACAAACAGTCATTGAAAATTGATCGCACCTGATGTACTGACGGCCTATCTCATTTGAGACGCTAAGTTATAATTTTGTTCCCACAACTCTTTGCAAAATTTTTTTTTTTCACAAAATGGTCATGTTAACAGGTTATTTCTCTCACATGGCATTCAGGGCATTCACGGGGATGCAGTTGGGTGTCCTTTCCTTCATAGATCAAGAAGGAATAGATGTAGCCGGTGACTTGGTCACAAAGTTTGTACACGTTAACCCCATATCGGGCCCTTTTGCTGGGGATAAACTGTTTTATGGCCAGCCTGCCTGTGAATTTTTACAACGGACTTGTCAATAGAGAGATTTTGGTTGGGGGTATCTAATTGGGCAAATTTTTCAGAAAAATTATTTAGAAGGGGGCGAATTTTAAATAATTTATCGAAAGCTGGGTCATTGCGGAGTGGGCACTGTGCATTGTAGTGGAGGAATCGCATAATTCTAAGGTATCTTGACCTTGGCATGAGGGATGACTAAATTGGCATGTGGTGAATGGGCTTGGTAGACCAATAGGAGTACAGTTCGTTTTTTTTTGTGATTCCCATATCAAATGTTAGGCCTAACAAAAAGTCCAAATTCCTCCACTGTAAGTTCTCTCCATTCAAAGGGTTGGGCGTAACTAGAACCAGGGTTGTTTGCGATAAACTGCTGGGCATTAAGGTTGCACTGGGCCACGTTAGTGGCAATGAAGGCATTGGTGTGGCACTGATGGGCATATGTGGCACTGTGGTGACACTCATGGCACAGATAAGCACTGTAGTGGCACTGATTAGCATAGGTAGCACTGATGGGCACTCTGATGGCACAGGTGAGAACTGTAGTTTGACTGATGAGCACTGTAGTGGCACAGATGATCACTGGTGTGTGGCACTGATTGCACAGGTGAGCGCTGTACTGGCACAGATGGGCACGCTGGTGGCACTGATGGCACTGTAGGGCAGTTTAGTGGCACTTTTTATTGTAGGGCACCAATGTGGCACTGTGGTGGCACTAGCCACAGAACTTGAACACTGCTGGGCACAGTATGTTTAAAAAAAAAAAAAAAAAAAACGTAGTCTTGCACTGTAGGACATCGATCTCTCTCCTCTCCTCACAAACTGGATTGGTGTGAAGAGAGAGCTGACACTCTCGATGGCCCTGCAGTGTTTACCTTGTGATCACGCTGTCATTGGACTGCGTGATCACGTGGTAAAGGGCCGCTGCCATTGGCCCTTTACCGCGATCCGTAAGCTGCCGGGTCCCGTGAACCCGGCGAGCATGGAGACTCCCATGTGCGCGCCCTTCTGGAAGGACTTAATAGTACGCCCTCCCAGAACAATGGATCCCACTTGCGACCGTGTAATTGCATTACACGGTCGGCAAGTGGTTAATCAGACACCAGATTTAACTCTGTGATAGTCTGCCCTGTGTGACAGTCATTTCATCTAGTTCTGTTACTGCCAGCCCTGTGTAGTATAATTTTTCAGATTTGATCTGAAAAATTAAGATTTTTTTTTTTTTTTTTTTTTTAATCAGCATTTGACTTGATCAGCCGTATTGAGCTTGATTGCCTGGTAACTTTTAACCACTTGCTTGACCACCCAATAGTAGTTTTACTGGAATAGGGTGGTAGCTGTATGTGATCCAGCTATTCCGGGTAGCAGGCATGAATGCAAGCTGCTGGTGGCTCACTCCTGTGATTATACACCATGGGAGCCAATCAGTTGGTACTGGGGACTCATTGTCCGCCAATCATTCGGTACAAGGCAGATTCTGTCAGTAGGGAAGGCATGTTTCCTGTATTCCTGCAAAGCAGGGACAAGGATCCATGTCTTCCCCTAGTAAAAGCACCTCCTACACTACAAAAACACTAGTTAGGCACACAGTTGACCCTTTGGACTACCCCTGATGTTAACCCCTTCTCAGCCAGTGTTATTAGTACAGTGACAGTGCATATTTTTAGCACTGATAAACCAAAAAAGATCAATCCGCGCACACACATTCAATTATTTCACAAAGATACTAGCCTCTGAACACTACAGGAAAAATTCATCAAATCCCAATTAGTCATTATAAGGGAGTGCAACGCTATATATGACAGTTAATATGTACATAGTCCAATCAAACACCATGAGTGGTCATGCAGTGCGGATAAAACATCAAAGTGCTTCAGTGAAGTACACCGCCAGTATAAGGATGGCCGCTCACCTCCTTGAATGGATCACCGAAAGAGGAGCAGCTGCGCTCTTAGCCCTTGTTAAGGGGAAAGAGAAACACTGCACTCAGGATCCAGAAGCAGCCGTTTTACCCTCTCCTTGAATGGCTCCAGGCATCAGATGTTTAAATATAATACAAAGAGACAACCATAGTAGGAGAGTCTGTATCACATCCCTCTGAAAGGCTCTGGGGGCTCTGTTTGTTGCAGTGACACTGTGGGGTTTGTGTCATTGTTTATTTGATGTAGGTCTGCTAGGGTGGAGACCGGGATAATAGTTACTTTATTGGTGCGTGTTTGGTGTTTTTCAGACTAAAGGCAAAGAGAAATCAAAGCCTGCTTCTCCCCCCAAAAAACAGGTGTACTTGTAAGGCCTCACTTAAAGACTCGTGGACCAAACCGTGGTGCAAGTCCTGCATAGCGGATTTGGTCAGGGAAGAGACTGCGGCAAAAACGCCCTCTATTCAACCTAGTGAGATGCTCACCTCCTTTAGAAAGGAATTAGAGGACACTTTCCAGTCCTTCCGCTCCTATTTGGACAAGTGCCTGGTAGCGTAGCAACCGGGGGGGGCTCCCTGTCAAGTTCGCATTCATCCAGCTCAAAGAGGGTGTTTAGGAAGTCTAAGGAAGAAGAAGATGAAGAGGAGAAGCAGGGGTCTACCTCCCGATACAAATTATCCTTGGAGGAGGTGGATGATTTATTGAAAATCATTCATACTACACTAAAGATTAAGGAAGACAAGGCCCAGCTATCCCTACATGACAAGATGTATCAAGGGATGGACGAGGTCAAGCATCGGGTATTCCTTGTGCATAAAGTCTTGAGAGACGCTGTCAAAAGAGAATGGAAGGACCTGGAGAGGGCCCCTTTCTTTTCCAGATTTCTTAAGAGGAGATTCCATTTTGATGAGGATGGCTCACAAGCAGGGGAGGGCTGGGCTGGGGGGCAGGGTGGCAATTGCCCCCCAGGCCACCCTAACTTACATTCAAAATGGCCGACGGTCGCTGCCTGCTCACACTTTTCTTGTGGAGGAAGGAAGTAGGGTCCAGGGGCACAGCTACCAACTAACTGCAGGCAAAGGGGGGCGCCCAAGGCTGGCCCTATCATGGATCCCGCAGGGCCCATTGGGCTGCCCCGGGGGGGGGGGGATCGCCGGATTTCACAGAGCAGGGATCTAAAGATTACAAAGTCCTACCTCCTGGACATCATATGACAGTGGCTGCGCCAGGTAAGCGGAAGATCCCTGCTCTGTGTAATCTCTCTCTGCATTGCAGGCTGCATTGGATTGGCGCTGGTGAGGCTGCATTGATGAGCACTGATCAGGCTGCATTGATGGGCAATGATTGGGCTGCATTGATCAGGCTGAAATGATTGGCACTGATCAGGCTGTGCTGATAGGCACTGGCGAGCCTGCATTGATGGGCACTGATCAGGTTGCATTTGATAGGCACTGGTGGGGCTGCATTGAGGGCACTGGTGCGGCTGCATTGATGGGCACTGATCAGGCTGCGTTAATGGACACCGATGAGGCCGCATTGATGGGCACTGATGAGGCTAAGCTGATAGGCACAGATGAGGCTTCATTGACAGGCACTTATGAGGCTGCATTGATGGGCACTGGTGAGGTTGCATTGATGGGCACTGATCAGGCTGCAATGATGGGCACTGATCAGGCTGAAGTGATGGGCACTGATGAGCTGCATTGATGCATTATTTTTGTTAAACCTCCTTTGTTGCTATTAACATTAAATTATGTTACCACATTGAATCATATTTGTCTTGCTTCATAACATCAATATTCATTCTAAAACCAGGTGGGCATGGATGGGGGAGCTGATTCAGTGGTTCAATGGGCCACTTGACTGGACTTGCCCCCCAGGCCTAAGGCTGCCAGCCCTCCCCTGCTCACAAGTATGGACTAAAATACCTGAACTTGATGCAGCTTTCTTTCAAGTGTCTCGAAATACAGATTTGGCGTTCGAGGACATGGGGGTTTTTGAAAGACTCCATGGACAAAAGGGCTGACTCCCTGCTGAAAAAGGCTTGGGATTCTACACTAGTAAACCTCAAACCAGCTATGGTGTCGACCGTGGTTGCCAGAAACTTAAAACACTAGTTCGAACAGCTAGAGGGCCAAATCAAGGCAGGAACCTCTTGGAAAGATTTATTGGGTACTTTACCAACGCTTCAAAAAGCAGGATGCCAGCAAGGTACTCTGAATTGATTGATTCAGCACAAAGAGCCTTATGGGTCAAAACGTGGTTAGGCGATTCGGCCTCCAAAGCAAAGCTGTTTGGACTTCTGTTTGAGGGGGGTCTAATGTTCGGGCCGAACCTTGATGCTGTCCTTGATAAAACAGCAGATAAGGCCTTCCCGTAAAAGAAAAAAGTTGTGGCACAGACAAAAAAGAAGTTTCGTCCTTTTCACCAAATCCTGGATTCCAAAGAAACAGGGCAAAAGAAACCTTGGCGATCCCAGAGAGGTCTGGGTAAAACGGGAGTGCTGTTTCGTTCCCCCCATCAACCGGAAAAAAGCCAGTGACGGTCTCCTGACTGTGGGGGATGGCGACTGCAGGTTTTCTTCCCACAGTGGGAGAGAGTGACGGCCAGTGCGTTTTATCCTTGGAACCATCTCAGAGGGATATGCACTGGAGTTCTCAGAACCTTCTCAGAACCTTCACCATCCCGGTTTTATGTGACACAGGTTCCCAAGGATCAAGAGAAATCCTTAGCGATGACGACCCTTCTCCAGGAATTTCTTCAACAAAAGGTGATCATCCCAGTACCCTGAGAGGAGGGATGGGGTTCTTTTTTCATGTATTCCTTGTAAGAAAGCCATCTGGGAAGTTCCATTTAATCATAAACGTAAAGACCCTGAACAGATCCATCCGATACAAAAAATTTCGGATGGACACGATCTGTTCAGTGAGAAAACTTGTTCCGGTAGGTTGTTTCCTAGCCTCGATCGATCTCAAGGATGCGTACTTACACATCCCCATAGCGAGAGCATCACAAAAATACCTGCGTTTGGCGACCAACATAAAGGGATTGGTGTCTCATTTCCAATTCAGGGCTCTCCCCTTTGGTCTATCATCATCACCAAGGATCTTCACAAAGATTATGGCGGAGGCCTTGTCCCCACTCAGGCTGAAGGGGACGACCTCCTCCTGTTTGCCAACTCAAAGGAGTTGTTTTCCAAAGATTTGGAAAGGACACAGACCCACTTAGAAAATTTGGGCTGGCTCCTGAACAAGGAAAAATCAAATTTTAGTTTCTTCTCAGGTGATCATATTCCTGGGGTATACCATCAGCTTGATGGAAGAGAAGATATTTCTCCCGAAAGAGAAAGTGTTGAAGGTACAGAATGCAGTAAAAAGAGTACAGACAAATGTATCTGCTACAGTGTGGTCAGCCTTGTCTTTACTGGGACTTCTCACAGCCTCAATCCCAGCAGTCCAATGGGCATGCCTGCATTCGAGAGACCTACAACAAGCAATCCTACAGAATTGGACCTATGGGGAGTCTCTGGAAAAACTCATCAGAATTCCTCCTTCAGTCAAGAGGAAATTATGGTGGTAGAGAGTTCAAGCAAATCTAGTCAAGGGCTTGACCTGGACTTTTCCCACAGCATAAATCTTAACGGATGTGAGCTCCTGGGGGTGGGGTGCGCATCTCGACAACAACATGGCCCAAAGGTCTTGGACAGCAGAAGAATCAAGGAAGTCCTCCAATTGGAGGGAGCTAAAGGCAGTTCTGGGGTTGTGGACCTTCAAAGAGATTGTTGAGGGCCAACACATCCAAATACTGTCGGACAATGCCACAGCGGTGGCCTGTATCTCAAGACAAGGGGGCACAAAGAGCAGGTGTCTTCTAGCCTTGGCCCTCCAAATTCTCTCTTGGGCAGAAAACAACTTGGCTTCCCTAACAGCTGTACATCTGAAGGGCAGCTTAAATCAAATGGCGGACTTTCTGAGCAGAAAGGGAGTGCTGGAGTCAGAGTGGAGCCTAAGCACAGAGGTTTTCCAGATAATACACAGATGGAGAGTTCCTTAGGTCTACCTTTTTGCATCACGCTTGAATGCAAAGGTGCCAATGTTTTTCTCTCTGAACAGGTGGGACCAAGTGGCGGATCTAGATGCGTTAGCTCAGCGCTGGACCTTCCGCTTGTGCTATGCCTTTCCCCCAGTGCAAATAATTCCTTTAGTGCTTAGGAAACTACAGGAAGAAGATATGACACTAATCCTGGTAGCCCCATATTGGCCCAAGAGGGCTTGGTTTTCAATGCTGCTAAAGTTAGCAGTGGAGCCCCATTGGCCACTACCAGTACGAGGGAAACTACTAAGTCAGGGTGCCCTTCTTCATCCTGACATAGGTCATCTCAAATTTGCAGTTTGGATACTGAGGAGCAGATCCTGAGGAAAAAGGTTGTAGGAGAAATTAATTTGTACTTTGCTAGACAGCAGAAAGAAGGTCACTAGGGCCATTTATCATAAAACGTGGAAACGTTTCAACTCCTGGTGCAATAAAAAAAAAATGTTCCCTTCAGGAAAATCTTTCTGTTTTGGAGTTTTTAAAATGACTGGATGGAAAAAGGGCTGGGAGCCAGTACCTTAAAGGTCCAGGTAGAGGCCTTGTCAGTTTTTCTAGAGAGATGTTTATCTTTAGATCCTTTTGTTCATTAGATTTTTTAACGCTCTGGCTAGGATGAGGCCAGTGCCAGTTAATTTTTGTCCCAAATGGGACCTATCGGTGGTGCTACAAGGGTTGACTAAAAGCCCATTTGAACCAACGGAAGCCACAATTAGATTGTGGTCATTAAAATTAGCCCTGTTGGTGGCAATTACCTCGGCGAGAAGGGTCAGCGAGTTACAGGCCTTTTCCATCATTGAGCCTTTTCTGACTGTTTTTCCTGGATAGGTTAGTTTTGAGGACTGACCCGGGGTTTTCACCTAAGGTGTCTTCGACTTCTCACATGTCTCCTGGAATAGTCTTACCAACCTTGTGTCCTTTCCGTCCTGCCCTAAGGAAAGAGAATTCGTAGCCTTGACGTTAAGAGGTGTTTGTTACACTATCTGGAGATAACAAGGGAATTTAGAAAATGCAATCCTCTTTGTGTTGTTTTCGGGGCACCACAAGTGTTATGGAGCCTCCAAGAACACAATTGGAAGGTGGCTCAGAATGGCCATCAAGGAAGCTTACAGGACCTCCGGGGTAGAGCCTCCTGCGGGAATAGTGGCTTATTCTACCCGAACAGTGGCAACATCCTGGGTGGAACGAGCTGGGACCTCACCAGGAGGTATATGCAAGGCAGGTACATGGATGAGTTTTTCCACCTTCACTCGTCACTATAGGATGGGCGGTGGTCCCACCCTAGAGTAAGTACTCTTTTGTCACCTCCAGGTGCTGTCCTGAAACACAAGGTGAGAAAAACTTAGTTAGACTTACCGGTAACTGTATTTCTACTAGTCTTTCAGGACAGCGCCGATGACCCTCCCTGGTTTGCAAATGTTAAATGGCATGTTATTACTATGTTGTATGCTTATATATTTCAGCATGGCTGGAGGTGCTCGTTAACAACTGAGGCCATGGTGGAAGGGGCTGGACTTTGAAGCATTGACTGCAGTGTTTCCTGGGAAGTGGGTGGAGCTGCTCTCTCTCCAGGTGCTGTCCTGAAAGACTCGTAGAAATACTGTTACCGGCAAGTCTAACTAAAGTTTTTGTTCGATGGCCGATCGTCCGAAAATCTTACTGTTAGTATGGTCCTTTCGACAGTCGATTCTGACTTTTCGGACGAAAAAATCCTGATTAGCAGAATATAAATTTTTTGTCGTATGTGAACTCAACGTCCGGTTTTTAATTGGTACGGTTTTCGTCCGAAAAAATCGTACGAGCAAGACTACGCATGCTCAAACGAAAAAAAACATACAAAACAATTCAACACATTACGTCTCTTCTGAAGTTGTATTCTGTCGTACGAGAATTTTACTAAATTGTACCACTTTTTTAGAAACCTGTTTTTAAAAAAAAAAACAAAACTATGCATTGTCGTACAATGTGCTCAGTTTGAAAGGGCTTTCCACAAGCCCTTATGAAAACGTGGGTTTGGCAAGTCCGTGAAACCAGGGACTAATGGCATTATTACAGGTATTTTATCAAGTACAAAAATGTACATAATATACACACCAGTCCCCCTGTACCTGAGTGGTTTACAATCTAAGGTCCCTACCTCACATGCATGCATACACATTCCAGGGCCAATTTAGAGAGGAGGCAGAGGGAAAACCATACAAACTCCATGCAGATAGTATCTTGGTTGGGATTCAAATGGAGGATCCTCGTGCAGCAAGGCAGATGTGCCACTACTAGGTCACTGCTGTCCCAGTAATAACTCTTAAGGGTAAAAGGGATGTTTAGGCTCGATTCACATCTATGCATCTTTGATGGTCAATGAGCAAATGTCTAGTAGTCTTAAAGACCCGCATGCTCAGTTCCTTAAAGTCTGGGAGCCATGGTCGACGTACGCCTTTCCTGAACTCCCGCAGACTAGTGTGGGTCAGACTGGTATCCTAGGTGATCCAGGGCCCCCTTCTCCGTTTTCCCCTTTACTCCATCTCTACCTTCCTCCTTTGACTTTTCTTACTATTTTCTTCTCTCCATTTCCGGGGCTCTTAGCCATCTTGAGTTATTAGATATTTGTCCTGGTTACTCTTGCACTCTATGGGGGTTTACCCCAAATATACAAATGCGCCATCCAGATTTTCTGTGATCATTCAATTAAGAGACTTCCCTCCTCTTCATGTTGTATGTTCTATGTTTCCTATGTGCCATCTCTAGCGCCTGCGTGGGCAGCCTAAGTGCCTCCAATTTTATTGTATGTTTTAGTGCTATATCTGCAATAAAAATTGTTGAACCAGAAATTGTCCAAAATGTCTTGGTATGCTCATGCCTTAAGGCCTGGTTCACACCTATGCATTTTTAGTGCATTTCCGTATTGCAAAAACGCACTACAGTCCATTTAACATGGTTTCCTTGTGGACAGCCTCCCCAGAAGAGTTGAAGCTGTTATAGCTGCAAAGGGTGGGCCAACTCAACATTAAACCCTACAGACTAAGACAGGGATGCCATTAAAGTTTATGTGCATTTAAAGGCAGGTGTCCCAATACTTTTGGTAATACAGTGTATGTTGTATCCCATACTCCAGGAGGAGAAGCAAAATTAGTTTTGAGCTATAGCTCTAAGAATGCCCATGCTGTCTGTGATAAATAACATGTTAACCACTTAAGGACCGGAAGGATTTCCAGCTTTAGGACCGGAGCCCTTTTTGCGATTCGGTGCTGCGTCGCTTTAACTGACAATTGCGCGGTCGTGCGACGTTGTACCCAAACGAAATCTGCGTCCTTTTTTTCCCACAAACAGAGCTTTCTTTTGGTGGTATTTGATCCCCTCTGCGTCATTTCTGATCGCCGCTATAAACAAAAGAAGAGCGACAATTTTGCAAAAAAAAACAAATTTCTTACTTTTTGCTAAAATACAAATCCAAAAAAAAACGTTTTTTTTCACCGTTTTTGGCCGATTTATGTTCTTCATCATATTTGCGATAAAAAAAATCGCAATCTGCGTTTATTGATTGGTTTGCGCAAAAGTGGTCGCGTTTACGGATGATGAGAATTAATTTTTGGGGTTTTTATTTTTTACTAATAATGGCGGCGATCTGCGATTTTTAGCGGTACTGCGATATTTCAGCGGACATGTCGGAACATTTTGATACTTTTTTTGGGACCATTGGCATTTATACAGCGATCAGTGCTATAAAAATGCACTGATTACTGTGTAAATGCCATTGGCAGTGAAGGGGTTAACCTGCAGGGGGTGCTCTAAGGGTTAACTATGTTCCCTGGGCGTGTTCTAACTGTATGGGGGCTTGCCTAGCTGGGGAAGGGAAGTGGTCACAGCCTTCACGTACAGGAAGGCTGTGATCACAGCCCTTCCCCCTCACACAGAGCGGAGGTCCGTGTAAGTAAACTTCTTCACTCCGGGGGGGGGGCATCGCGGGTGGCCGGCGGCAATCGAAGCCGCCGCACCCGCTCCCTGGCCCTCCCCGGACACAGTGAGCGCGCGGGCGCGCCTCCGGCGGCGCGCGCTCACTGTGCGCGATCTGGCAGCCGCAAGTGGTTAAAATGACAAAACAATTTCATTTAAGATTTGACTATGCTTCTTGGCAAATACCTTGGGATGCCTGGTTTCCAAAATAAGGTGATTTGGGGGGGAATGTTTAAACTGTGCTGGCACTTTGGGGCCTCAATAACTGTTGATAGGTGATCAGAACATCAAGATCTATACATTTAAAAATGTATAAACTATACCTTTGACAAACACTAAGGCCCTGATTTACTATAACTCCCAAATCTACTCCAGCCAGGGCCGGCACCACCATAAGGCAGCTGCCTTACGGCGCCAGGCCAGGGGGGGGGGCGCCAAACCCAGGCATCCCTCACCTAGCTAAAATGAGATATTTTTCCTGATTGCCCAAAGCGCCAGGCGATCCTATTGGATGCCTAGGCGCTTTGGCAAAGAACAGGAAACCCGAGGAGCGGAACGTCCATCTGCCCTCTCCACACACCGCCGCTCTACAAACAGTAAGTGCAGGGGGTGTGTGGTGCAGGATAGTGCCGCCCGGCGCCCGCTCCGGAGGCGGGGGGGGGCTGGGTGGGGGGTAGTTGTATACCGCTCCCTGGTGGCCCTGTATACCGCTCCCTGGTGGCCCTGTATACCGCTCCCTGGTGGCCCTGTATACCACTACCTGATGGCCCTGTATACCGCTCACTGGTGGCCCTGTATACCGCTCCCTGGTGGCCCTGTATACCGCTCCCTGGTGGCCCTGTATACCGCTCCCTGGTGGCCCTGTATACCACTACCTGATGGCCCTGTATACCGCTCACTGGTGGCCCTGTATACCGCTCACTGGTGGCCCTGTATACCGCTCACTGGTGGCCCTGTATACCGCTCCCTGGTGGCCCTGTATACTGCTCCCTGGTGGCCCTGTCTACTGCTCCCTGGTGGCCCTGTATACCGCTCCCTGGTGGCCCTGTATACCGCTCCCTGGTGGCCCTGTATACCGCTCCCTGGTGGCCCTGTATACTGCTCACTGGTGGCCCTGTTGTTTATTTAACAGAACAACCTATCCTGCAGATGTAGCAGTTAGAGGAAAGAGATAAACCCTTTACCACCAACAGGATGCTTAGAATGATCTGCTTTTATTTATGTAAAACCTTTATCCCAAAAGGGAAAAAAAACTGTTGCTGTAACCGGTTAAAGTGTTAGTTGGAGTTAATCTAAAAGAGGATTGTACAATCAGATTGTATAGTGTGTGGTTAGCCGTAGATGGGTTACCATATGAGGGTGGGGGGATGTATTGTGGAGGGGAAAGAAGGTGGTTGTAGGATGGGGGGGGGGGCACCAAAATGCACCTTCGCCTGTGTGGACAAAAATCCTTGCACCGGCCCTGACTCCAGCAGTGCCTTAAAATAACTCCCAATTAAATGCAATTATGACTTCAACTCTCACAAACTGGGAAGAAATCTACACACATGAGAGCTCGATTTGCCTGAGAAGATGCCTCTCAGATCACATGTTCTGCACACTGGATGTCAACTGTAATCGAACTTGTAACTTCCAAATTCCTCCATTTAATGCTTGTATGCAAGTTCATTGCCATAAAAGCAACTTTACCACCCCTTCTCTCAAATTTTACCATCCTCATCCCTAATAATACCACCCCCTCTCTCAAATTTTACCATCTTCATCACTAATATTACCACCCCCTTTCTCTAATTTACCATCCTCATCCCTAATATTACCACCCCTCTCTCTAAGTTTACCATCTTCATCCCTACTATTACGTCCCCTCTCTCTAATTTTACCATCCTCATCCCTAATATTACCACCCCTCTAATTTTACCATCCTGATCCCTAATATTACCACCTCCTCTCTCTAAGTTTACCATCTTCTTCCCTAATATTACCACCCATCTCTCTAATTTTACCATCCTCATCCCTAATATTACCACCCCTCTCTCTAATTTTACCATCCTCATCTCTAATATTACCACCCCCTCT
>BLSH010371186.1:328197-348312 GCA_018402905.1 Glandirana rugosa | reverse complement strand
ATTCCATGCCTCCCCCGCGCGAGTGAGCAGGGGTGGGGGGGCGGTACGGTCCCGATGGGGGTTGCGTTACGAAAAAGTTACTAGAAATAGATGTGACACACGTCTTAATAATCCGTTTGCTCATAAAACTGGTGTAGTAGGAGAAATACGTACAACAGAATGAGGTTCGACATATCCGAGCTTTCGGATGATGGTTAATTCGTATAATCCACTACACGTAGAGTCATTACTCTTCCCCACACCAAATTACTGTAGTTGTGGGATATAGTCCACACGTATTAATAATCCGTTGAAGGAAAGGAAACCGTTTTACCCAGTTTTCTTGTTGGCTATTTTGAATGAAACGCTTGATTGTTCGATGATCACGCTTCAGAAGCTTGGCAATTTTAAGAGTGCTGCATCCCTCTGCAAGATATCTCACTATTTTTGACTGTCAAGTCCTTCTTTTGACCCATTTTGCCAAAGGAAAGGAAGTTGCCTAATAATTATGCACACCTGATATAGGGTGTTGATGTCATTAAACCACACCCCTTCTCATTCCTGAGATGCACATCACCTAATATGCTTAATTGGTAGTAGGCTTTCGAGCCTATACAGCTTGGAGTAAGACAACATGCATAAAGAGGATGATGTGGTCAAAATACTCGTTTGCCTAATAATTCTGCACACAGTGTAGATAAAGATCATTGAAAAAGCATTGCGTTGGGGGTAGCCCTGGCATGGCGGGGGGGTGGGGACGAGTGAGCGCGCCCCCTCCGTACCTTATCAGGCCACATGCCCTCAACATGGGAAGGGTGCTTTGGGGTCTGGTTTGGATTTTGGGGGGTCCCCAACACCATTTTTCAAAAAATATGGTATGGGTTCCCCTTAAAATCCATACCAGACCTGAAAGGCCTGGTACGGACTTTGGGGGGGGACCCCTACCCAAATTTTTTGTTTAGTTTAGGCGTGGAGTTCCTCTTAAAATCTATGCCAGACCCTTATCCGAGTGTGCATGCACTGTATATAGTCTACACAGTGGTGTAGTGGATAGCACTTTCGTCTGACAGCAAAAGGGTCACTGGTTTAAATCCCAACCACAACGCTACCAGCCTGCAGTTTGCATGTTCTCCCTGTGCCTGCGTGGGATTCCTCCGGGTACTACGGTTTCCTCCCACACTCCAAAGACATGCTGGTATGTACATTAGATCCTGTCTAAATTGGCCCTAGTATATGTATGAATGTGAGTTACGGACCTTAGATTGTAAGCTCCTTGAGGGTAGGGACTGATGTGAATGTACAATATATATGTAAAGCGCTGCGTAAATTGACAGCGCTATATAAGTATCTGAAATAAATAAATAAATACACTGAATGCAGCGTATTATATATACCATACTGTGCATATATACTACACGCCACTGCCTAACCTTTTGCAATCTCCGCAAATGTTTTCAATATATTCGGCCGCTGTGTAAGTGGCCTTTTATAGTGTGGGCATGGACCCAGACCCGCTGAGCAATGATTGGCCAAATGCACCCTGCCTTTGGCCAATAGTGGCTCTCACAGCAGAGCATGCTGTGACTGGCCAAAGCACGCAGCCCAGCCCTGCTCTGTATACAGTGTACACATGGTTGATATGTAAATTGTGGCAGCATATTTAATTTGTTTGAACAAAAAATTGTTTGCATTTTCATTTTATTTCCATAAAAAGGCCCCACCAAAATCCTCAGCACCAGGCCCATGGTGCTCCTAATCCAGCCCTGGTCGTGTGCATGCTTTGGTCAATCAGCGGGCGGCATTCCCCCACAAATTCACTGCATTTTGGGCCGCTCAAATTTCACACGAACGCCCCATAATGTTGGGGATTTGGCGAACCCCTGATGTTCGAGTCGAACATACATTTGACTCAAACCAGGGGACCATCCCTATTGACCATGGATGTACATCGCGAGACACTTTTATAACATAAAAGATTGGGCAAAAAATGTCTCCATTTTTAAAAACATTTTTACACTTTTTAGGTGAATGGGTATGATGTACCCAATACCCATTCACATAGCGGGGGGGGGCAGGATCTGCTGGTTGCCCCCTTGTTAATGGGGGCTTCCACATTCCGATCAGCACCCCAACCACAGACCCCAACAACCACGGTTGTCGGGAAGAAGCCCTTGTCCCCATCAACATGGGGACAAGGTGCTTTGGGGTGGGGGGGCGCAGAGCCTCAAACACACACCCCCTCATGTCAAAGGCATGTGGCCTGGTTTGGTCCAGGAGGGGGGCGGGCCCTCACTTGTCCCCCCATCCTGACCTCCAGGCTGCATGCTCAGAAAGGGTCTGGATTTGGAGTGGGCTTCCCCTTAAAATCCATCCCTGAGACAAAGGGCTTGGTATGGATTGGGGGGGACAATACATTATAGCCGCAAGCAAGTTGAAAGTACATTTTTGATCAATGTAGGGGAGGATGTGGGAGCTATATTTGGTGTGGGTGGGGTTCATTGATTTGTTTATTTGGCGTCACCACACAATTGCTTCCAGCACATGTGCACACAGCACTTCCTGTTTACAGCCACATTACACTTCCTGCTGATGTATATCTGTAAAGACCATGCAAATATAAATGAGAAGATGACTCTGATCAGTGCTGGTTCACACTAGTGTGATGCGGGAACCCTGCGAATCCACTGCGGGTTCCCACATCGCACCTGGCTCGCATGGCAGTTCACACTGCTATATGCAAACTGAGGGGAATGTCAATGCAAAGTTAATGACACCTCAATTTCAGCTTGCATATCGCAGTACGAACTGCCAGTTAGGACATGAATTGGATCGCATAAATTTGAACACCCATGCGATCAGATTCTGGTCCCGATGCAAAAAAGGTCCTGTGCGGTTTTAGCCCGACTGATGCAATTTGAGCCATACTAGCTGTATGGCTGAAATCGCATCACAGACATCACATGTCATTTGCAATGCAGTGCGTTGCGAATCACATTCAATATCGCACCGCACTGAAAATCACATGCAATCTCTGTGCGATGAAATTTCAGCCATACAGAAAGTATGGCTGAAAGCACATAAGTCGGACCAAACTCGCACAGGACCTTTTTTGGTTTCGCATCACAATAGGATCGCATGGGTGTTCAAACCCATGCAATCCGATTCCTGTCGGAGTTTTCAGTGCGATCTGCAAACTGATTTGGGGGTGTCAGCTTTTTATTGACACTCCCAGCAGTTTGCATATGGCAGTGTGAACTGCCTGCGAGTCAGGTGCGGTGCAGGAACCCTGAATCCATTGCAGGTTCACGCATTGCACCCGACTTACAGACAGTTCACACTGCCAAATGCAAACTGCTGGGAGTGTCAATAGAGAGCTAATGACACCCCCACATCAGTTTGCAGATCGCACTACAAATTCGGACAGGAATCGGATTGCATGGATGTGAACACCCATGTGATCTGATTCTGCTGCATAACAAAAAAGGGTCCTGTGCGAGTTTGGTCAGAATGCAATGCAAATTCAGCCATACTATCTGCATGGCTGAATTTGCATAGCACAGATCGCATGTGATTTGCACTGCGTGTGCGAATCACATCCGATCTCGGATACCGCAGCAGTGTGAACCGGCCCTAAGGAAGGTAATCCACTTCCCCAAAACCACCACCCCCCCAAAACTAATTTAAAAAGTTACAAAAGAGAACAACAAATCAATTTACTTTTATTTTGCCAGCAGAAACACAAGTATGTACATATTTACTGGCATTAAAGTATTTACAGTATATATACACATTATTAGCTGCAGAATTACAGAAAGATACTTAACAGTCATTCTAACAGCATTACAGCATATTAAAAAAAGGCACATATTCAAACAATAACATCCACCACCCCCCACATTCTACACACATACATTGAGGTATACACACAGATTATTAGCTGCAGAATTACAGAAAGATACTTAACAGTCATTCTAACAGCATATTAAAAAAAGGCACATATTCAAACAATAACATCCACCACCCCCCACATTCTACACACATACATTGAGGAGTATTTTCACCTAGAAGAATGCATGGTAAGACAAACAATACACACCCCAATCAGACGGCATGGTCAAATCAAGCCACTTTTGATGGTCAAAATGCACAATAATTTATGCAAACAGCTCTAGTAAGGCATTTGTCATTAGCACAATATCATTCCTTTTCCCACAAAAAACACAGCAACAAACTTGACCTCTCATCACGCCAAACCAACACCACCTACTGAAGCCCCTTATATAAACTAGCACACTGATGCACAACCAATAGAAGTACACGCCCACCAGTATAAGCTAGCACACTGATACACACCCAATAGAAGTACATGCCCACCAGTATCTTTCAATCTGTCACTTCAAATATATTTCACCTGAGGGGCTGCAATACCTAATACTATTTTCTGTGTTAACCCTTGGTTATGTTTATCAGATCAGTATAACTCCAGGACAAAATTCTAAGTCAGTGGTTCTCAACCCTGTCCTCAAGTACCCCCAACAGGTCATGTTTTCAAGCTTTCCATTATTTTGCACAAGTGATTTGATCAGTTTCTCTGCCTTAGTAATTACCACAGCTGTTTCATCTGAGGAAAATCCTGAAAGCATGACCTGTTGGGGTGCCTTGAGGACTGCAGTTGAGAAACACTGATCCAAGCAACAGTTTTCTAACCAGATGTACCTGTGCAGTGTAAAACCGACAATTTGAAATGTCTAAGTCCCTGGCTGCAATGAGCTTTCAATTTAAAGTCCCAAAATAACTTGCTTACATTACAGACTATTTGGACAAGAGACAAATAAAATGCCAGCCTGTCTTTGGATTGTGGTGAGAAACCCAACCAGGGGTTTATTATAAACTTCAACAAAAGCATTAGCATATCTGGGATGTGAACCAGCAACCTTTTGGGTGCCAGGTGGATTTGCTAGCCACTTAGCTAGTGAGCACATGTCTTATCCATCGCTGTGGTGTGAACCAGCCCTAAGTCCATAGCCTTGCTCAGTATCACAAGTAATGTACAATAGATTGTCCTAAGTATTGGGAAATGTGCCTTTACACACATGAACTATAATGGCAGCCCAGGGTTCAGAATAGAGTTGGGCCACTATTTGCAGCTATAACAGCTCCAACTCTTCTGGTAAGGCTGTCCATAAGGTTTAGGGGTGTGTATATGGGAATGTTTAGCCATTCTTCCAGAAGTGCATTTGTGAGGGCAGGCACTGATGTTGGATGAGAAGGCCTGGCTCGCAGTCTATGCTCTAATTCAGCCAAAAGGTGTTCTTTCGGGTTGAGGTCAGGACTCTGTGCAGGCCAGTCCTCCACACCAACCTCCCTCATCCATGTCTTGGACTTTGCTTTGTGCACTGGTGCGCATTCATGTTGGAACAGGAAGGGGCCATCCCCAAACTGTTCCCACAAAGTTGGGACCATGAAATTGCCCAAAATGTCTTGCTGATGCCTTAAGAGTTCCCTTCACTGGAACTAAGGGGCCAAGCCCAACCCCTTAAATACAACCCCACATAATAACCCCCCTCCACCAAATGATTTGGCCCAGTGCACAAAGCAAGGTCCATAAAGACATGGATGAGCGAGTATGGGGTGGAGGAACTTGACTGGCCTGCACAGAGTCCTGACCTCAACCAGATACGACACCTTTTGGCTGAATTAGAGCGGAGACTGTGAGCCAGGCCTTCTCATTCAACATCAGTGCCTGACTTCACAAATGCACTTCTGGAAGAGTGGCCAAATACTCCCATAGACAAACATCCTAAACCTTATGGACAGCCTTTCCAGAAGAGTTGAAGCTGTTATAGCTGCAAAGGGTGGGCCAACTCAATATTGAACCCTACGGAGTAAAACTGGGATGCCATTAAAGTTCACGTGCATGTAAAGGCAGGCGTCCCAATTGCCTAGCTAGTGTATCTGCCAAGATTTGCAATGGTGGCGGACCCCTCCTACACATAAATACTACATTTAGACATAATTTAGGTAAGGCCCTGAGTAGAGCTGCACGATTAATCGTATTAAAATTGCGATCTCGATTCAACCCCCCCCCCCCCGCAATCTCCATCAGGCATTACCACAATTTTCAGTGCAGTTAATGGAGTCTGACTTGCGGGGCGACTCAGCGCGACTTGACTGTAATAGAAGTCAATGCAAGTCGCCTGAAGTATCCCCAGGAATCTTTCTCTAAAGTCGGAGTGACTTGAGTCTGGGCAGACTGCCAAGTCTGGGCAGAGAGCCAAGTCAAGTTGATAAAAGAAATAAAAAGATACTATGTTTAAAATTATCAAAGGTTTGAACTCCCATGTATATAAGAGTTTAGTTTAACCATTTAACCACTTCCGTACCGCCGGACGTCATATGACGTCCTTGGGTTTGAGTGGTGATATCTGATTCAGATACCGTTTTTTACACCAGGCGATTCCCTGCAAGATAAAAGTGATCTTAGCGGTGGATTCGCCGCAAGATCACTTTTATCAGCGGCGGGAGAGGTGCCCCCCTCCCTCCCGCCGCTTTCCGGTCATCTCCGCCGCTTACCGGACCCGCCGGCAGCAGCGGAGATGATCCGATCTGTCCCCCCTAGTGTCTGTGAGCCGACTGAGCGGCAGAAGCCGCTCACTCGGCTCCATAACACGGCCGGCGGAAATGACGTCAGAAATGACGTCTTCCCAACGGTCTTAAAGGGCCCGATTTTTTTTTTCTTCTGTCACTTTTTTCAGATTTTTTTTTTTTTTTTTTTTTTGCATTTTAGTGTAAATATGAGATCTGAGGACTTTTTGGCCCCTGATCTCATATTTAAGAGGACCTGTCATGCTTTTTTCTATTACAAGGAATGTTTAAATTTATTGTAATAGGAATAAAAGTGATCAAAATTTTTTTTTTCTAAAGAACAGTGTAAAAATAAAAAGTAAACAGCAAAATAAATAATGAAAAAAAAAAAAAATTTAAAGCGCTCCGTCCCGCCGAGCTCGCGTGCAGAAGCGAACGCATATGTAAACGGTGTTCAAACCACACATGTGAGGTATCGCCGCGATCGTTAGAGCGAGAGCAACAATTCTAGCTCTAGACCTCCTCTGTAACTCAAAACTGCTAACCTGTAGAATTTTTTAAATGTCCCCAATGGAGATTTTTAATTTGCAAAGTTTATCGCCGTTCCGCAAGCGGACGCAATTTTGAAGCATGACATGTTGGGTATCATTTTACTCGGCGTAACATTATCTTTCACAATATGGAAAAAAATTCACCTAACTTTACTGTTTTCTTATTTTTTAACTAAAAAAACTGAATTTTTTTCAAAAAAAAGCACGCTTGTAAGACTGCTGCGCAAATACGGTGTGACATAAATTTTTTCAATGACCGCCATTTTATTCTCTAGGGTGTTAGAAAAAATATATATATATATAATGTTTGGGGGTTCTAAGTAATTTTATAGCAAAAAAAACTGTTTTTAACTGGTAAGCACCGAACTCAAGAAACAGGCTTGGTATTGAAGTGGTTAAAGACAATCTTATCTGACATTTGCTGCTTACAAATAAAAATCCAGTATTTTCTTCTAGAAAATGACTTAGAACCCCAAACATTATATTTTTTTTTTAGCAGAGACCCTAGAGAATAAGATGGCAGTAGTTGCAATATTTTATGTCACACGGTATTTGCGCAGCGGTCTTTCAAACGCAATTCTTTTGGAAAAATGACTTTCAAGAAAAACAAACAAACAGTGCTGTTAGCCCAATTTTTTTTGTATATGTAAGATGTTACGCGAGAATCATGATCTTTATTCTAAGGGAAAAAATTGTGATTCTCAATTTGGCCAGAATCGTGCAGCTCTAGCCCTGAGTCATGTTTAACAACATAGAGAGGACAAACAACTTCTCTACATCAATGACATGCTTGGGAATAAAATTCAGGACATCTGCAATGGTAGACAGAATTGCTACCTATTAAACCACGGGGCTACTACATGTCAAGTCCTCCTACACATAAATACAAAGATACTGCATTTCTAGGAATATATAGGACTTACATTAGTCAGTAGTTAATCTTATAAATTTAATCTATGAATTTTGGTGGTTCTTGCTGCGTGAACATAGAATAGTAATGTTATCCTCAGATTTTTGGTAATGATATTTTTATTTCTGATGTTGGTACACATATCACATTTTTGGGCTCAAATTAGGATCATTTGGAAAGAATAAAAAAAAAAAATGGTACTAATTTTAACCACATAACAACCAGGCGAATTCCAGCACTCCTCTCCTAGATGTAAAAATCATAATTTTTTTGCTACAAAATTACTCAGAACCCCCAAACATTATATATATATATTTTTTAGCAGAGACCCTGGGGAATAAAATGGCGGTCATTGCAACTTGTTACATGGTATTTGCGCAGCAATTTTTCAAACGCATTTTTTGGGAAAAAAATTTTGATGAATAAAAAAAAACAAAACAGTAAAGTTAGCCCATTTTTTTTGTATAATGTAAAAGATATTACGCTGAGTAATTAGATACCTCACATGTCACGATTTAAAATTGCGCACACACGTGGAATGGCGCCAAACTTTGGTACTTAAAAATCTCCATAGGCAACACTTTAAAAATTTTTAGAGGTTGCCAGTTTCGAGTTACAGAGGAGGTCTAGAGCTAAAATTATTGCTCTCGCTCTAACGATCGTGGCGATACCTCACATGTGTGGTTTGAACACCGTTTACATAAGTGGGCGAGGCTTATGTATGCGTTCGCTTCTGTGCGCAAGCTCGCAGGGACGGGGCGCGTTCAATTTTTATTTTTTTATTGTTTATTTTACCTTTATTTTTTATTTTTACACTGTCTCTTTAAAAAAAAAAATTTGATCACTTTTATTCCTATTACAAGGAATGTACAAGGAATGTAAACATCACTTGTAATGGGAATAATGCATGACAGGTACTCTTTATGGAGAGATATGGGGTCAATAAGACCCTACATCTCTCCTCCAGGCTGGATAGACCGAGATCAAAAAAAAGTTGTGCCCGGGCCTCTGAGGGTCAAAGAGATGACTGGTGACCAGATGGTCATCAGTCATCTTCCTGACAAGAATCCGGCTGCGACGGATCTCTTCTCCCTGCAGCCGATCGTACGGGCGGCCCGGGAGAAGCACCGAATGGCGGCGTTAGGGGGGGACGTCCCTTTCTGCTGCCTATAAGAACGATCAAGCCACTGAACTGCCGTTATGATCATTCTTATGGTGTAGGGAATTGCCAGCCTGAAAGAATGATATCTGAATGGTGCTTGTAGCTGCAGGCAGCATTCAGATATCACCACTCAAAGCCAAGGACGTCATAGTATGTCCTTGGTGGTTAAGTGGTTACATTTCCATAAGCAAAAGACACCTGTGTGAGTTTGGGGAAATATTTTTGTGAAATAGATATCAACAAGTGAAAGTGACAGAGAAAAAAAATATTTAACCAAAACATGAAAAGATTATTCTAGCATTCTTAAATACAAAATAGATTATCAAAATTGCAACATTGTTGCAGGGACAATTTCTTTGACAGAAAGATGCGTTTCATCTCAACATGAAATGGATTTATTTGAGAAAGTAACAATTGTACCATTAGAATAAATGGCTGAAACTTGCACTGGGCTACATAACTCTCATCTTCACTCCTAAAAAATCTGTGTAAAATAACTCTCATTTTAGTATTTACTATCTACTCAAGGAATTACTCCATGAGAGTTAAAAACTGAGTTGGTTTGTGTCTGAGCATGCTCAGTTGTGCTCAGCTGTGCTCTGCACCTAAATGTAAAGAGACGGGGAATTTATCTCTTCTCAGACTTTTTAAGATATTTCAGTGTGGAAACCACTTTTTCACACAGTTTAAAATCAGATTATCTTTAAACAATATACCGCATATTTTAGTACAATTTAGGGGATCAGATCATGCTCTAAACATTATTTCTATTTGCACTACTCCAGGTCCTGACTAGAGTAAGGATTTGGGCATTATCTGTGACCTGGGAGCAATAGTGAATTCCATTTTGGAAGTAATTTGCCGCTAGCGCTATTGTGAATACCGTTTTAGCGATATTTACCATGAATCGCGGTAATTTGCTGCGATTCGTGGTCATTTTTTGCAGCAGCACTATAGTAAATGACCCCCTAAATAACATAGGCTTGGCTTTTATTTCTGAAATAATGTAGTAGAATGCATTTGACCTAAATGAAGAACTATTTATTTGCTGTTTTATAAGGAGGAAAAAGTTTTTGGGGTTTTTTTTCCCAAAGTTTTGGTCTTTATATAGTAAAAAACAACAACTTTAAACCCAATGGTTATTAACCACCTTAACCCCGGAAGGATTTCCCACATTAGGACCAGAGCACTTTTTGCAATTTGGCACTGCATCACTTTAAGTGACAATTGCGCAGTCGTGCGATTTTGTACCCAAACTAAATTGGCTTCTTTTTTTCCACAAATAAAGATTTCTTTTGGTGGTATTTGATCACCTCTGCGTCACTTCTGATCACCACTATAAACAAAAAAGAGCGACAATTTTGAAAAAATATATATTTTTTAATTTTTGCTATAATAAATGTCCAAAAAAAAAAAAGTACAAATTTATTCATCAGTTTTGGCCAATATATATACTTCTACATGTTTGTGGTAAAAAAAAAAAAAAATCGCAATCAGCGTTTATTGATTGGTTTGCCGCGTTTACAAACCATGAGAATTTATTTATGGCGTTTTTACAATTTTTTTTTTTTTACTAGTAATGGTGGTGATCTGCCATTTTTATCGGGACTGTGATATTACAGCGGATATGTCGGACATTTTTGACACTTTTGGGATCATTGACATTTATACAGCGATCAGAAATTTAAATAGCCACTGATTACTGTATAAATGTCATTGGCAGTGAAGAGGTTAACCTGTAGGGGGCAATTAAGGGCTTAACTGTGTTCCCTAGGCATGTTCTAACTGTATGGTGGCTGGGCTGCCAGGGCCATAAGAGATCTAACTGATCCTGAGTACAGGGATCAGTAGATCTCTATCATGCCGCCTGACAAAGCGGGGAACCACCGTGGTTACATCGGCGGTTCCCCACTTTTCTTCTCTAACAGACGATTGCAGGTCGCCGGCGCACATCGAGTGCGCCCGACCTGCGCCCCCGCTCAGGGAGCATGCGGCGGGCACGAGAGCGTGCCGGCGGCATGCAGATCCCCGTTTATAGGTGGCGATTTGCAATATCGTGCCACTCTGCAGCAGTAATTCAACAAAAAATTAAGATAAGAAAAAGGCAGCCGAAATTACATGCAAATATTGGTTTTCCTGTACGATAGTTTGGATTTTTTAACTTTCCAGATCTCCTTAACTGTTTCTTTTTAAAGAATCCTGAATTCCACAGAAAAAAAAAAAAAACACGGGCTGCCGTTGTTGGTCTGCATTTAAAAATACTTCTATCAGCTGCTCTCTGCCATCAGTATTTTGGGTCACAGGTGCATAAGCAAGCAGACAATTACTTTAGAGCTCCTGATGTGGGTCATTGACTTAAAATATTGAAACTGCAGGACCTGCATGACATCCAGGCAACTAGAATTTCAGAAGGAAAGGTCAGCAATGGCAGCCCACATATTTCTATTAGTATAGGTTTCCTTTAGTGCAATGAGCAATTTATTGACCAATATAATGCTCAGGAAGAGGCAAAGACAAGCTGCCCTTTTACAGGGGAATGGAGGAGATTTGTACAGTATGTAACTTCAGCTATATCTCTGGAATTTGTGATAATGACTCCACTGTGAGACTATGCATTTATTTATATAGACAACATGCATATGGTTAGGGTTTGTCGGCTGCCCAGGTTTTATGGGTCATCCACTGTTATCTAAAATCTGCTCAGGCACTCCTTTCCTATCATATCCATTCATCTGTTTTTTCTTTCTTTGGTTTCCCCCAGAACAATTTGCAGCAATCCCATTACCCATTTCATGATCTGTGTCTATGATGGGTAGATGCCCAGACCAAGCTTAGCAGTGTCAGTGTGTGCTGGCGCATCACATGATTGGGAACCATGTTAATTGATTCTCGGTCGCTAGTAGAGACGAGCTGTTAGACAGAGGGCATCTGTACATGCTGCAAGCTTTTAAATGGACAACATAGATTAATGTTCCTTCAACATGGGGCATCATACTGAGGAATGTTAATCCACATCATACAACCGGCATGCCATCAAATATCAAATGATGCTGAACAAGTAGAAAGGTACAATCTAGTATTACAGGCTTAAAACCCAGTTAATAGAATTTGTCTTATCTGCAAAGCTCTAACCAAGGATAATAATAAAACTGTTTTTTGAAACTGTAACTCCAGTTCCATTATACTATTTCAACTAAAAAAACACACTTTGTAGAACTCCCAAGTTGACTTGGAAAGGCAGACAAAAACCCTTATGTGACTACTGCACCTTTTTAAATCAATGTTGTAATAAGCCTAGCACACATAATAAATCAGAAATATGCAGTATCTCACAAAAGTGAGTACACCGCTCACATTTTTGTAAATATTTTATTATATCTTTTCATGTGACAACTCTGAAGAAATGACACTTTGCTACAATGTAAAGTAGTGAGTGGACAGCTTGTATAACAGTGTAAATTTGCTGTCCTGTTAAAATAACTCAACACACAGCCATTAATATCTATACCACTGGCAACAAAAGTGAATACACTTCTAAGTGAAAATGTCCAAATTGGGCCCAATTAGCCATTTTCTCTCCCTGCTCCCTGGTGTTATGTGACGCGTTAGTTTTACAAGGTCTCAGGTGTGAATGGGGAGCAGGTGTGTTAAATTTGGTATTATCACTCTCTCATACTGGTCACTGTAAGTTCAACATGGCAAAGAACTCTCTGAGGATCTGAAAAAAAGAATTGTTGCTCTACATAAAGATGGCCTATGCTATAAGAAGATTGCCAAGACCCTGAAACTGAGCTGCAGCATGGTGGCCAAGACCATACAGAGATTTAACAGGACAGGTTCCACTCAGAACAGGCCTCGCCATGGTCGGGCAAAGAAGTTGAGTGCACATGGTCAGCGTCATATCCATAGGTTGTCTTTGGGAAATAGGCGTATGAGTGCTGCCATCATTGCTGCAGAGGTTGAAGGGGTGGGGGGAGGTCAGTCTCAAAGTGGTCAGACCATAGGCCGCACACTGCATCAAATTGCTCTGCATGGCTGTCGTCCCAGAAGGAAGCCTCTTCTAAAGATGATGCACAAGAAAGCCCGCAAACAGTTTGCTGAAGACATACAAAGGACAGAGGGTTGCTGGAACCATGTCCTGTGGTTTGATGAGACCAAGATAAACTTATTTGGTTCAGATGGTGTCAAGCGTGTGTGGCGGCAACCAGGTGAGGAGAACAAAGATAAGTGTGTCTTGTCTACAGTCAAGCAGGGTGGTGGGAGTGTCATTGCCTGGGGCTGCATGAGTGCTGCCGTCACTGGGGAGCTACAGTTAATTGAGGGAACCATGAATAGCAACATGTACTGTGACATACTGAAGCAGAGCATGATCCACTCCCTTCAGAGACTGGGCTGCAGGGCAGTATTCCAACATGATAACGACCCCAAACACACCTCAAAGACAACCACTGCCTTGCTAAAGTAGCTAAGGGTAAAGGTGATGGACTGGCCAAGCATGTCTACAGACCTAAACCCTATTGAGCACCTGTGAGGCATCTTCAAACAGAAGGTTGAGGAGCGCAAGGTGTCTAACATCCACCAGCTCCGTGATGTCCTCATGGAGGAGTGGAAGTGGCAAACCTGTGAAGCTCTGGTGAATTCCATGCCCAAGAGGGTTAAGGCAGTGCTGGAAAATAACGGCGGCCACACAAAATATTGACACTTTGGGCCCAATTTGGACATTTTCACTTAGGAGTGTACTCACTTTTGTTGCCAGTGGTTTAGACATTAATGGCTGTGTGTTGAGTTATTTTGAGGGGACAGCAAATTTACACTGTTATACAAGCTGTACACTCACTACTTTACATTGTAGCACAGTGTAACTTCTTCCACGTTGTCACATGAAAAGATATAATAAAATATTTACAAAAATGTGAAGGGTGTACTCACATTTGTGAGATACTGTATATTTTCCACAGGTAATGGGGTTAAAAAATACTGTCTAATAAAACTTTGTGCAATCCTTTTTGGTCTATATCCTAAACTTTTTTCCCTTGATATAAAAGCCTCAGGGGGTGTGGCCAAGCGCATGGAGAAGTAGGACATCTCCTCTGTCGGCAGCCACACATACCAGGCTATTACCCACTCCCAGCGCCAACACGAGCAGCCAGCAGAACGGTAATTGGGAGGAAGGGAGGTTGAGAGGGACACAAGACCCCAGAGAGCACAAAAAGGGCAAGATCGGACGTTTCTTCACCCGATCAGGGTCGAGTCAGAGCAGCTCCCCCTCATCCAAAATGGCACCATCCCGTCTTTTTCTTTTCCAGTCTTTTACGTCCTTTTGTTCATTGAGGTTATGGGACTATACTAAACCCCTTTTTTTTTCTTTCCATTAAGCAGGTTGCCTTACATAATAAGACTGTGCCTTTGGGCTGTTGTTGTTTTCAGCTCTGCGCCCCCCTTCCTCTACCACCTCCCACAGTTATATGAGGCACTGGTTATGAGCCCTGTTTATCTTCATTTTTATAAGATACTGGACTCCTGTCGTTTAGAAAATTGCACAGGACTCTGAGCTGAAATTTAATTACTGTTATATAAGTTTTATACCTGGTATGTGCGGACCACTCTGTGTGCTGACCATGTTCCCCACATTAGGGTTTTCAGCACCCACAGTGGTCTTAGCTGAAATATCTAATACAATCTCTTTTAGTTGGCCACTAAGGCCTTAGTTTCCTTTGCTTTTCTTTTTCTGTTCACTCTTCTTTTTCTACCTTCTTATCACCACTAGAGGGCACTCTTCCCTCTTATATGCGGATATTACCTCCTTGTTACAAATTATATTTTATAGTTTCACCCAAAGTAACCTAATGCGAGCTATCACCATTCTTCTTTATGAGACCCCAAGTACATGGAACACCTTTTCGATGGCAAACACTCATCATTTTTACACTCACCACCTCTCTTATCTTAAGCCTTTACTTTACAGCTTCTCTTATGCCTCCCTACATTTTCTCACCCCTCTCCGTGAGACAGCGAGCTCTATTTCTACTATCAATAGTTCTAACCCTATCTTACACTCCAAAAGGCTTATCAACTCTCCTTGCAAGTATCCTCTCCAAATTGTAGGGGTTTCAACACTCTTGAAAAAAGGAGACAAATATTACATCACTTTCACAAACTTCGTACCCAAATCTTTTTACTCCAAGAAACCCACTTAAGGTCTGATGCTGTTCCGCACCTCCCTCATAAGCAATATCCAACCTGATTTCATAGCACCAATCCCTCTGCAAAATACAGAGGAATGTCTATTGCCTTCCACGCCACATTCACCCCGGACATTATTGATTCTGTCATTGTTCCATTAGTCAAGTTTATCTTTTTGAAACTGTCACATTTACAATCAATTTTCACTATAGTTAACCTGTATTCTCCCAACCAGGACAAGGCGCCGTTCTTCTCTTTGGTGACATCCCGCCTAAAGCAATTCTGCACTGTCAATGTGATCCTAGGAGGTGACCTGCCTTTATACCACGCCTTGACTCCTCCACGGGTAAGTCCTCTCTGTCTCCAGCTTCCCTGACCAAAATTCGCTCGCTCTTCTCTGAATTGTCATAGGTTGATGTGTGGTGGGTGTTTAATCCTTCAGGTAGGGACTACACATATTATTCCCTCGCACACTCATAAATTCGCATAGACTACATTTTGACCTCACGATCCTTACTGGACTATGCCCCGAAGGCTTCGATTGCACTAACTCTCTGGTCCGATCATGCCCCGGTTCATATGAGTCTTGGACTTTTCCCCGCTCGTAGAAAGGGGTTCACATGGAGATTGAATGATAACTTGCTGTCTGACTCAGTCTGTTCCCTAGCTATTACTCGAACCATTAGGGACTTCATTAGCAACCATACCCAAGATGACACCAACCTTCTGACCAAATGGGAGGCACTTTAATGTGTTCTTAGAGGCATATTTATCCAGCAGAGCTCCCGCCTCAACGCACATCAGATATTTCTCGCCTTTTAGCCAACATAGCTACCCTGGAGAGTTCCCATAATCGCTCTTTTGATCCCTCCACTCTACTTGAATTATCCAACGCTCCAAGAGATTTATTACGAATCTTCACAGAGTGCTCTCTGGTTGCTAGAGATAAGGGACGCTTCACTTACTATTCTCAGGCTAACAAGTGCGGTAAACATTTAGCTCAAGTGCTACATCCCAGACAAACTCGTAAATCTATCTCGCTCATTCACTCCCCCACTTATGGTAAACTTCATAGCAAACTCTGCTATTGCTGACTAATTCTGACGATATTATTATAATTTATATAATTTACCTTCCCAAGTTGTTTCCTCCTCTCCTCATACTGACAAGGTCCCACAAGATTTATACTCTTATATCCAAGAAACTGCTCTCCCAACCATCCCGAGATTGGACTCAGAAGACCTAGAATCCCCTATATCAGACATTGAATTTCTACAGGCTATTAAAGGCCTCAAAAACAGCAATAGTCCCGGCCCTGTTTGCACCATTACTGGCCCCACTGTTGGCAGAGGCTTTTAGCGCCATAGATGAGACCCAACTCCCCTCCCCTACCCTTTCACAAGCCAAGATCGTAGTCATCCCCAAACGGATCCTTCCTCCTGTTCTAATTATAGACTCATATCCTTACTAAATATAGCTCTAAAACTATTAGCCAAAATTATGGCAAACTGCCTATCCCCTTTATTACCATCATTGATTCATAGAGATCACGTGGGTTTTGTCCCTGGACGAGAGGCCAGGGACAATACTTCCAAAACCCTACACCTCATTGCTTTTCCCCAACGCAATTGCCTCCCATCTTGCCTTCTCTCCTGTGTGTGATGCGGAGAAGGCCTTTAATAGGGTTAGCTGGTCCTTTTTCCAAAAACCCCTCTCAGATAGGCTTAGGCTCTAAAATGCTTTCCCGCATCATGTCCCTCTATTCCTTGCCCTCTGCCACAGTGATGGTGAATGGGATACAATCTGAGATATTGACCATTACTAATGACACTAGACAGGGCTGCCCCCTTACACTCCTTTTATTCGCCCTAGTCATTGAACATCTAGCTCAAGCCATTAGAGCAAACCCTAGCATTCATGGAATTCAAACCCCATTGTCACACTGTAAACATTCCTTATATACAGATGACCTCCTCTTATATGTAACCCAACCACACATTAGCATCCTCTCTATATTATCCGAGATCCGTAGGTTTGGCACATTTAGTAACTATAAATGGAATCTTTCCAAAACGCAAACCGCCCTCTCCTCTCTAAAGGCCAATTTTCAATTTCAGTGGCAATCCAAATCGATCTAGTATTTAGGCACCGCAATTACAGCATACATACCGGATGTATATGCCCTCTCCTAACGAAGGTTAGACGCCTTGCAGAGAGTAGATCGGGCCTTTCGTTATCCTGGTTTGGGCATATAAATGTCTTAAAAATGGACATACTACCTAAACTGTTGTATCTATTCCAGGTTTTACCCATAACATTACCATCCGCTTTCTTCCACTCCCTTCACTCAATGGTTATTTGTTTTGTCTGGCATGGAAATCATCCTAGGCTTAAACATAAACTCTTGTGTAACTCAAAAGCTAAAGGCGGCGCAGGGCTACCAGATTTCAATCTTCATACCTCTCCCGCATCCTGGAATGGTTTCCCCGCCCACTTACTAAAGCCTCTAATTCTGTAGAACAAGACATGTCCCCCATTGACCTGCATGCCCTATTATGAGGATACTAATCGGCCTACAAATCTCTATTGACACTCTCCCAACTGACCACTGTCGCGCTCCATATCTGGTACCGTAAGAGAAACAGATATTCGCTGTCTACTGAACCCAAGCCTCTCACCCCTCTTTTCGAAAATCCTGCCCTAGGCCGAGGGCAGAGGAACTTCATCTATGGATACTTATGATAGATCCACCTGGCCTATGGCAAAACAATTTGTCCATAACACTCTTGGATCCTATGTAGCGAGCCCGAACGCTATAACCTCTAAAATAACCTGGCCGACGAGATTTCACTTAGCTTCTTACTGTAAATCTTTACATGACTCAAAACAAATACATAGACCTCTGACGGAATTTGAAAGCTTATGCTCACTCCCTGAAGTCCCTCGCCACTCTCTATCAATGATTTATAAACTCATTTTAGACAACACCCAAAGCACTTTACCAACATTCACCAGAGTCTAGTCAGGGGAGCTGAGGACCGACATATCGGAGTACGACTGGCACAAGGCCTTCCTTTTCACCCATATATCATCTATATCAAGCTATACCCAGGAGAAGAATTACAAGCTGGTGTCAAGGTGGTATAGAGTCCCGACCAATATTAAGCTCATGTTTCCCTCTGTTACAGACGTTCTCAGAGAGAGACACCTACCTTCATATCTGGTGGGAGTGTGATGTCATTCACCCGTTCTGGTCACAGATTTTCCAAATCTTTACTAAAATGTATGCTGAATCGATAACACCTTCCCCACTCATAGCTCTGTTGTCCATACTCCCAGGCTCAATCAAATCTCAAAAGTCCAGTCCCTTGAAGTTTTTTCTTTGTGCAGGTAGGCAACTGATCTCCAAATACTGGAAGAACACCCCCCACCCCTTTCAATGTAGGCAAGCGAGATCAACAACATCATGTTTTGGAGGAGATGCAGGCGAAAAAGTACTTGACAAATGGGACAAATTTATCACAACCTGGTCGATTTGGATACATTATTCCGGTTCAGAGAAACTGAAAAATAGTATCTCCCTGTGAATCCCTTCTATCAGTATTAGTAATCTCATACCCTTCCCCCCTCCCTTATCTATTACCCCCTTAAGTGGAACTCTCTGTCTCTATCACCCCACGCACCCTCCCTCTTCCTCCTTTCTTCTTTCCTTCTTACATTTATTACCACTAATTTTTAGCTAACGTAAGTTATCTTGACCCGGTAATCATGGAGTGTTTAGTGCTCTCCTTGCTTGTGACTTCAAATTTTACACCACCCTAGTTGAACATAACTTAACTATGGTGTTCTCTGTGTTCTAAGAATTACGTATTTTAATATTATTATCTCTAAATGTCAAGATTGCACATTGCTATTATGACAACCAGATGCGCTGAGTGTCTGTTTGTACACATTTTTGATATTGTTGACAATAAAAACGTATTCAACCATAAAAGCCTGACAGGGGTTCTAGCTTTCCCTACTTTGCTAAAGAAAATGTTTATTTCTTTAAATATGTTTCAACAGCTTAAAAAAAAATATAAAAGGGAAAATAAGTTCTAAAGCCAGCCATAGATGGATTGAAATCCATCCGGTTCAGCAGGGACTGGCTGATTTCAATCCATCTGTGGGCAGGCTGGATGTGCAGAAGTTGATCGCTCAACCAACTTTTTTTTTGCTTAATCAGTGCTGCCGGCTGTAGCTGGCAACACTGTTCATTGTATTCTGATGGCAGAGAACTCATCCATCAACCCATTGTTGAATGAAAAAAATGCATTGTTTATGGCTTGCCTTAGTCATAACTAGAGTTGAGCGAACCTCTGGAAGTTCGGGTTCTGCTGGTCCGTCCGAACTTCGGGACAAAGTCCGGGTCCGGGTCCGGACGGAACCCGAACGATCGCACGGACAACGAACCCCATTGAAATCAATGGGGACCCGAACTTTTATGCACAAAAATGGCTGTAACAAAGTCCTGGAAAGCCCTAGAGGGCTGCAAAAGGAAGTAAAATGGGGGTAAGGGTAGGGCAAGTGCCCTACAAAAAAATGGGGCCAGGGAAATAACTGTAAATATTTTAAAAAAAATAAAAACATAAAAAAAGCAAAAATGGAGGTGAATGTGGATCATCTTCAAACTGTGTCTGAAAAGTATTAATTAATGGTAGAAGCCATATAACTGTTCTAAAATCATCTTCAAACTAGGGCAAGTG
>BLSH010371186.1:303226-314509 GCA_018402905.1 Glandirana rugosa | reverse complement strand
TGACGACAAGTGTTTGCGAGAGGTAGGTTGGAGTGACTCGAGCTCGACAAAACGTTCCTCCTTACCCGTTTTTAAAGTCAGAGAGATACACGTTTTGACTATCTCTGTATGGGGTTCGCTGAATGTCGACATTAGCGTCGTTTTCCACCGCGATGTTTCATAATTGAATTCCCCCGACTTATTAAAACGTGCGGGTTAAAAAGTCAAAAAATAAACAATTTTTTCAAACTTTATAGGTTATTTAAAGCAAGGTGAAATACTAACACAGGGTGAACAACAACTAAGAAGTGTTTTTTTATGTCAAAATATAGAAATACAAACTTCGGACTTTACACCGTTTTCCAGCGTTTCAAGTTCCCAAAACAGCTCGAGCTCAGTGAGGTTGGATGGAGAGCGTTTGTGAACAGCAGTTTTCAGTTCTTTCCACAGATTCTCGATTGGATTCAGGTCTGGACTTTGACTTGACCATACTAACACCTGGATATGTTTATTTGTGAACCATTCCATTGTAGATTTTGCTTTATGTTTTGGATCATTGTCTTGTTGGAAGAGAAATCTCTGTCCCAGGCTCAGGTCTTTTGCAGACTCCATCAGGTTTCCTTCCAGAATGGTCCTGTATTTGGCTCCATCCATCTTCCCATCAATTTTAACCATCTTCCCTGTCCCTGCTGAAGAAAAGCAGACCCAAACCATGATGCTGCCACCACCATGTTTGACAGTGGGGATGGTGTGTTCAGGGTGATGAGCTGTGTTGCTTTTACGCCAAACATAACGTTTTGCATTGTTGCCAAAAAGTTCGATTTTGGTTTCATCTGACCAGAGCACCTTCTTCCACATGTTTGCTGTGTCTCCCAGGTGGCTTGTGGCAAACTTTAAACGACACGTTTTATCGATATCTTTAAGAAATGGCTTTCTTCTTGCCACTCTTCCATAAAGGCCAGATTTGTGCAGTATACGACTGATTGTTGTCCTATGGACAGAGTCTCCCACCTCAGCTGTAGATCTCTGCAGTTCATCCAGAGTGATCATGGGCCTCTTGGCTGCATCTCTGATCAGTCTTCTCCTTGTATGAGCTGAAAGTTTAGAGGGACAGCCAGGTCTTGGTAGATTTGCAGTGGTCTGATACTCCTTCCATTTCAATATTATCGCTTGCACAGTGCTCCTTGGAATGTTTAACCGGTTCAGCCCCAGCGCCGTAAATAGGCGGCGGTCGGGGTTGAGCGGCTCTCCCGGGACATAGCCTGCACCTGCAGGCTATATCCTGGTATCATTTTTTAGAGCAAGCGGTCGGCTATCCAGGGGTAACGACCGATCCGGCTCGGGAGCCGCTCGGTCGTTACCCCAGGAGGCGGGAGGGGACGCCCCCCCTCCCGCCGCCTTCCGCCACTCTTCTCCGGCCTCCCGTCCCACCGGGAGACCGGAGCGACGATCCGGCGCGTCCACCGGCTGGAAGGAGACCTGATCAAAGCCGTAATCGGCTCTGATCGGGTCTCCTTCGGCAAATTCCGGAAGCGACGCCACAATGTCACTTCCGGTTTACTCGGCGGCTAACAGCGCCAAATTTTAAAAAACGACAGTATTCAGAATCGGCGTTTTTGGCGATCTGAATACTGTGAAGTGCAAAGGAGGGATGGGGGGTCTTTTAGACCCCCCGGCCCTCCAAAAAGAGTACCTGTCACCACCTATTACTATCACAAGGGATTTTTTTAAAGGAACAGTAGTAAAAATAAATAAATAAATAAATAAAAAAAAAAGATTTAAATCGCCACCATCCCCGCGAGCTCGCGCAGCAAAGAAAATGCATACGTTAGTCGCGCCCGCATATGAAAACGGTGTTCAAACTACACATGTGAGGTATCGCCGCGATCGCCAGAGTGTGAGCAATAATTCTAGCAAAAGACCTCCTCTGTAACTCTAACCTGGTAACCGTTAAAAATTTTTAAAGCGTCGCCTATGGAACTTTTTAAATACCGGACTTTGTCGCCATTCCGCGAGTGCGCGCAATTTTCAACGGTGTCATGTATGGTATATATTTACTCGGCGTAACATCCTCTTTCACAATATGGAAAAAAATTGGGCTAACTTTACTGTTGTCTTATTTTTTAACTCAAAAAAGTAAAATTGTTCCAAAAAAATCGCGCTTGAAAGACCGCTGCGCAAATACCGTGTGACAAAAGTATTGAAACAATCGCCATTTTATTCTCTAGGGTGTTTGAAAAAAATATATATATAATGTTTGGGGGTTCTAAGTAATTCTCTAGCAAAAAAAAAATGTTTTTAGCTTGTGACCACCAAATGTAAAAAAGTGGCCCGGTTGGTAAGTGCCTGGGAAATCTTTTTGTATCCAAATCCGGCTTTAAACTTCTCCACAACAGTATCTGGGACCTGCCTGGTGTGTTCCTTGTTCTACATGATGTTCTCTGCGCTTTAAACGAACCTCTGAGACTATCACAGTGCAGGTGCATCTATACGGAGACTTGATTACACACAGGTGGATTCTATTTATCATCATTAGTCATTGAGGTCAACATTGGATCATTCAGAGATCCTCACTGAACTTCTGGAGAGAGTTTGCTGCACTGAAAGTAAAGGGGCTGAATAATTTTCCACGCCCAATTTTTCAGTTTTTTATTTGTTAAAAAAGTTTGAAATATCCAATAAATTTCATTCCACTTCATGATTGTGTCCCACTTGTTGATTCTTCACAAAAAATTACAGTTTTATATCTTTATGTTTGAAGCCTGAAATGTGGCAAAAAGGTCGCAAAGTTCAAGGGGGCCGAATACTTTCGCAAGGCACTGTATATGCCTTTATGTATATTTTATATTGACAGGCACATTTTGTATATGTGTATAACAATTGTATCACCAGACCAATATAGGTGATACTATGTAGCGCTAAAAAACAGTTCAGTTCAAATGTCCTTCATATATGTAATTCCCAGGACTGTGGTTAAAGCTCCCAAAAATATCTTCATATAGGACACAATTCAATCTTCCCAATCTCCCTCCAGGAATCCTACTCACCAGAGTTATTTGCCTCACACTCTCGTGCTCGGCCACTTCACTTGTTTGCCACAAGGCTCTCCACAGAGGTATCCCAGATCTCTCCTGTCAGCGCTGCTGTAGTGGTCTGATCGGTACAATTCAATCGTCTCTCCCACCTCGATCACTTATCACCTCACACAATAGGGTATGAATCTTTGGGCTGAACCTCAACAGGTGATGTCAGAGTTCCATTTGGGGTAAAAGAAAGGACAGCTCCACATAGTGCATTATCTTTTTTTAAAACCAAAAGTTTAATTGCACATTAAAAAGATTCCACTATATTAGGGTACTTACAAAACGTCAGATTGCAAATAGCAGTGGATCAATGAAGTGCCAGAGATCAGAAAGTGTTTGTCACACTGCCCTCCTTCTCTCCGACCGCTGCTTCTCCCGACCCGCAGGATGATTGCAGCCGTCCCTGCTTGCATGTAAACTCTGTTGCCGTGTGGATGTTCCAGACGCGTTTCGTCAATGGACTTCAGCTGTGACACTCCACACGGCCGGCAACAATTAATTTAAATATCCTCCCCCTCTGATTTGCACAGGTGGAACAGGTAATCTAATAAGGTGGCTCCGTGGACAACATTTTCCTTACTTCTGGCACTTCACCTTCATGGATAGCCACAAAACATCCATCCATTTCATTAAAAACAATATAACCCCAATTTTACATATCAGCTTTTTCACCTTAGGCAGTGGAACTAACCCTAGATCGCTTTCAATCAGGCTTTAAATTGATGTTAAACATAGTCGGCTCTCAATCACTAGAACTATCATACATGCCCAGGAATCATTAATTATATATATGCTTAACTAGCAAATATAAAATAGCTCAAAGGCTACCGATATTATTAACACTTTGCAGATGCGACTCGCTCAGGATATCCTCTACAATTAACCCCCCATATTCATTACCAATAGGTCCAATGTCTCCTCATATTCACCTTATTCATTTTATCCCACCTATATATAATGTCCTTGGCTACAAAAGATTTATAGTTATCATTAATCTCAATATGGGTATAAATCCATACACCTCAAGAGATGTTCTTCCGTTTGTTCATCCCATGATACTGCATAACCTCCCCGCTCCCTATCGGGATCACTAAGAGCAGGATTTCTACCATGTTTAGTCATATCATACTCCAATAGTAATTACGGATACCCCAACTTATATACACCAGTTTGCTGTATCCTGCGGGTCGGGAGAAGCAGCGGTCGGAGAGAAGGAGGGCAGTGTGACAAACACTTTCTGATCTCTGGCACTTCATTGATCCACTGCTATTTGCAATCTGACGTTTTGTAAGTACCCTAATATAGGGGAATCTTTTTAATGTGCAATTAAACTTTTGGTTTTAAAAAAAAAGATAATGCACTATGTGGAGCTGTCCTTTCTTTTACCCCAAATGGAACTCTGACATCACCTGCTGAGGTTCAGCCCAAAGATTCATACCCTATTGTGTGAGGTGATAAGTGATCGAGGTGGGAGAGACGATTGAATTGTACCGATCAGACCACTACAGCAGCGCTGACAGGAGAGATCTGGGATACCTCTGTGGAGAGCCTTGTGTGGCAAACAAGCGAAGTGGCCGAGCACGAGAGTGTGAGGCAAATAACTCTGGTGAGTAGGATTCCTGGAGGGAGATTGGGAAGATCGAATTGTGTATGCCCTATATGAAGATATTTTTGGGAGCTTTAACCACAGTCCTGGGAATTACATATATGAAGGACATTTGAACTGAACTGTTTTTTAGCGCTACATAGTATCACCTATATTGGTCTGGTGATACAATTGTTATACATGTATGAGGGTTTGATTGTAGCAGCTATTTAGAGAAAATGTGTGTTGAGGAATGAATGTCTACAGGATATTAGCGCAGATTTGTTGATCCAGTATCAGGAGGGCGGTATATAAAGTGATCATCTTTTGTTTACATTTTGTATATGGCCTTCCCTTTTCCTTTCCCCTCCCCTGTGCTCCCCTCCTGAACAGCAGTTATACATATGTGTGGGTACATACATATACATAGTTTTATGTGACTGCAGTGGATCCTTTTAGATTAATTTCAATAGTTGTATTTTATTCTATATACTCCCTTCTTTGTTTTTATTTGTTTTTATATACATAACTCTGATTAATTTATTTACATAAGCATACCATATTTAGCTATCCACACAATACCTCTTCTTTTAGGTGTATTGTGATCAGTAGCGAGCTCCTATTGTATGGGTATTGCTGCTGTTCGTTTATATGTTTGCAATGTCACTTAGTCTCATATGTATTTATATTATTTGATTGCTATTGTAAGAGACTAATTAATTTTTTTTTTATGTATATAGTTTGACTATATTTTTAACCATCCTATGCCCCATGTGGTAACCCGCCCCTCAGATAGTTGTAGGTGGTGTAGGTCGTCCACACTGGGCTACTTAAAGATGGTGGCACAATCAACCAGTATGCCTGATGAAAGAGCGCGCGTGCCTCTACATTTCATGGCGCACGCTCTGAAACGCGTTGCAAGGTGATGACATCACTCTCCCTCGCTTCTGTGTACTGCGCTCCGAGCCTCGTTTTGGCGCCCATCTCCGGCCGGCCCTGGACGCCTTCCTCCTATATCTCACGGCAGCGGCTGCAGATCCTGGGAAGCAGAGTGGATTGAAGTCACAGTCATCTGTAACTGGCCTGTTTGATGTGCCTTATCCCATTCTCCCTATGTGAGTTGTCATATAGCATTTACTAATAAATGTTTTATATATCAGTCTGCACTTAGGGGCGCCTCTTTTCTTGTTTTTCTCTCATAGTGGCTACTAGCTTTCATCCACCAAGAGTGCAGTCCTTCGTGCTTAACATCCATCATTGGACTCTATGGACTTATTGTCATTGATCTGTAGTGCATTTGTTTTTTTGCACCTTTTACTTGTTTATTAAATTAATTAAGCCAGTGAAGTATTATTTGGACAAGTACAGTGTTTTGAATTTGTTTGCCTTAGCAAATCTAGATGTACCAGTACAGTTCAGTGATTTGGGCTGATGACCATTATGCATTTGAAAAAGAGTGCACAGTACTAAAAGCTCAACAAAAACAGTTTAGAGGGCTGGGTGCAGCAAGTTATACCTGTTCATCGCTTTGCAGGATTGTACATAGCATACACAATAGCCATGTGACAGGATATTTGGTCGATCTTCCTACAACTCATTCTCAGCTGCCACAGGTGTGGTTGTATATGCCCTTTCTATGCACATAATTTACATATATACAGTATATATACGGTAGCTTTCACAAGGCACTGCTATGAGACAATTCCAGTGCGTTCTACATAGTTATGGTTTGCACATACAAACAAAGGCTGACAGCTAAAAACTCCAAATGTAAATTCCAATCCTAAACTGATAAATAATACAGTAATTATAACATGTTATTTTATGTTGTGTTATTGCTTTACAGTTACAAAAAAGTTTCTTACCAAAATTGTAGTAATCTGATGCTATAGGGACACTAAAAAGAAAAAATAATGCTGAGCTTGACAACTATAGTTCACTGAAATGATTGCACACATATGAGTATTTTAAAGTTGCATTTCTAGTCAGCTGGTCAAGCTTTAGGCTCTTTTTTACGCTTGCCAGTCTGAATTTAGCTGTTTTGCCAGTAATGAATGTTTACAAAGCTAAATAGCTCATGCTGAAATTTACACACGGCTGAATGACTCAGAGGAGTGACTACCTGTCTGCTGTATTCAAACATAGCCATATGGAGTTTCAGTCACAAAAGTTTAAGGCAAACAATGTCTGCTGTTCTCCCTCTATAAAACACATAAAGCCTTTGTCACATCAGTGTCATGGGTGCACATTGTAATACATGTTTTTTTAGCAAAATTTATATTTTCTATGAAGAGCAAAAAACATACTGGATTTGGATCCATTTTTTGTTTCTGTTTATGTTATTTTTTTATTATTATTATATGTGTTATATGTTTTTGTTGTACAAATAAAAATTTAATGCACAACAAAGAATTCCCAAAGCACTATGAGTTAGCTAAAGAGACAACACAGCAGTGGCTGCATTCCCTGGTGTTCTCTTATGTCCGGCTAAAACTTCAGAGGGAGGTGAGTAAATATAAACACAACTACTATACATTCCTCCCTCTCTTTGCTTAAAACTTAGGAGAACAGGTAAGGGGGGAAGAAAAGGTTGAATAAACTCAGACTCATTCAGTTATGTGTATGCTTGTGTGTGTGCATTTTAGCTTCTGAGCTCTGCAAACAAACTTTAATCACCAGAGCAACCATGTTTGGCCTGTAAAAAGACTAGAGCTCCACCTGGTGGCTGGAAATCTAAATATGAAATTTTCATATAGAATATTTATTTACTGTTTAAAAAATTGTAAATAGTTATTTGTATTGCTTTTTTAAACTAAAGAAATTATATAGACAAACACCATGCGTTATTTTTAAATATCATTCATTCCCCATCTCATGCTGCCCCTTTACTATCCCTTGCTCATAAAGTTATAGAGGAAGCAGTAGATGCTTTGAAGTGTACCTCTAGGCAAAACATTTTAATAAAAATTTTGCATAAAGAAAGAATTAGACCCCTGTAAAGTTTTTATTGGTGTCTGTGTCCCAGTTCAGGAGATATACCCCTCTATTTGTACTGACCATTTTCACTGTTAAAGGGAGTGGAGAGAAATCCAAAATTTCAGAGTTGCCTCTAGAACAGGAGGTAAGGCAAAATCATCCAAATGGAGACACCTGTTTTGAGGACAGATGGCTAAGAAGGGGATGTTCCCTCACTTTGGCAGTTTTACTCTTTTTGCGTTTGTATTTTTTAAGCTGACTTTAGTGTATCTAAAGCCAAAACTTGTCATATTGGCTTTGGATAGCATATTATTGCTGTTTATTTCCCCATTAGAGAGATTACCGGACTCTATTGTGAAGGGCCATTATCATTGGGACTAAAAGTAAGGAAAGAATCCAACAGTTTGACAAAAAATAGAGGGGAAATCTTCCAACATGCACATGCATTTTCCTCAATTGTTATGGGTCTACAAGACAGGACATAAAGGGAAATCTTCACAGTGGGACTCTACTCTATCGAAAAAAAGGGTTTTGCTTTTAACAGATTTTAAGTAGCTTGTAAAAGTTGTCATTCTTTTCTAATTACTTTATAATGCCAACAGTCTGTTTTTGTCTATACAGTGGAGAAAATAATTGTTTGATCCCCTGCAGATTTTGTAAGTTCGCCTACTTACAAAGAAATTAAGGGTCTATCATTTTTATCATAGGTGTATTTTAAATGATAGATACAAAATATCAACCAAAAATCCAGAAAAAAACACATGATACAAATGTTATAAATTGAGTTGCAGTTCAGTGAGTAAATTCTATACTCACCTTTCTGTAATTTTCCTTTCCTATCGCATCTTCATGGCAGCATACATATGGGTTGTGACTCCACTCACACAACCTGATAGGACTGAATAGCTATAAATTGTAAGAGGAGGCGCGCCGCAGTATTTTCTGTATCTATCGCCTTAAAAAGGGTGGGTATCTGTATGCTCCCATGAAGATGCGACAGGAAAGGAAAATTACGGAAAGGTGAGTATAGAATTTTCTGTTTTCCTGTCGCATCATGGCAGCCTACATATGGGAAATAACTTGCCAACTGGGAGGGTGCCAGAAAAAAAAAATAGGTTTATTTAACAAGCAATTGAAATATTGGCTTGAATGATTGACTTCCCAAATTCCACGGTTCTTAACTGTGCGGAATCCACTTTGTAATATGTCATAAAGGTGTTTCTTGATGATCAAGTAGCGGCTTTGCATATTGTCTCAGGAGATACCCTTCAGTACGCTGCCCATGAAGTTGCCACTACCCTTTAAGCCTTAAAGTATTTGGACTTGTTTCAGTGAACATGTTTTTTTGATGATTCTAACCAACCTTGAGGCAATGGTCTGTGGGGTAGCTGCATGTCCCCTTGATGACCCCCTTTACGTCCAATGGATGCGGATCACCCTGATCTGTAAGAAGGGCTGGGAGGCTTATTTCTTGGTTAAAGGAAGATGCTACTTTCAGAATGAATTGATCCGAAGGTCTTAGAACCACTCTGTCTGGGTAGAAGATTAGGTAGGGTTCCTTGATAAGTAGTGCTTGCATTTCAGATACCCTTTTCGCTGAAGTTATGTCAATAAGGAATGTGTCCTTAAGTGTTAAGTCCCATAATGGGAAATAGATTCCATAGGGACAAAGGGGTTATCAGATAATGCTTCCAATACCACGGATATGTCTCATGCGGGAAAAGTAGGCCTCCTGGGCAGTTTTAGCTTAGACAGGCTTTTTGAAGTTGTATCACTAGAGGGTCCTGTTATGGCTGAAAGCACTGAAACTTGTACTTTGAGGGTATTGGAACGAAGGCCTTTTTCCAGGCCTGACTGAAGGAACTTGAGGATTTGTGTTACCTTCGGCGATGATATGCACCAAGACTGCTGCTGTTTGAATTAGGTAAAACTTTTCCAAATTCTATTGTAAGTATTGTTGGTAGTGGACTTTCTGGCTTGTAATAGTGTTTCCACCACTTTCCGAGAACATCCCTGATCTAGAAGCCTAGACCTTTCAACCTCCATGCTGTCAGATGTAGTTTCTCTGGTGACAGGTGAAGGAATTGGCTTTGGGAGAGTAAGTCAGGTGTTATCGGAAGAGGCAATGGGTTTGAGCAGGAACCTCGCGATCAGAGGTGTTGGAGGGAAGATGTACCCCATGTGAAAGTTCCAAGGGTGTTGAAGGCAATCTATCCCTTCCACCGATGGGTAGGCGGTTCTTGAGAGATACTGCTGGCATTTTGCGTTCGCTGGAGTTGCAGCTAGATCTATGTCTGGAATGCCCCAAGTCTGAGTTATGAGAGTGGACTGCTGGCTCAGAGACCACTCGTTGTTGGATAGAAAGTTTCTGCTTAGATCATCAGCTAGTTGGTTCTGGGCTCTTGGTACATACACTGCTTTCAGGTCTGCTAAGTTCGCCGTGCCCATTCTAGGATGGGGCGAACCTCTTTCATAAGGGAATGGCTTCTGGTGCCCCCTTGTCTGTTAATGTAAGTTACTGCCACTCTGTTTTCCATATGTAGCAACACATATTTGCCTCTCAGGGAGGGGCTGAAAGCTAAAAGGGCTTGAAAGGCGGCTCTCATTTTTTAGTGTTCGAAACAACGTTCCGAGTTTGGAATGGCCAGAGACCTTGGGCTGCCTGGTAGTGAGCTCCCCATCCCTCCATCCTGGCGTCCAATGTGACCACTTCTTGTAGAGGGGGAACTATACACCTGAACTTCTTGAGGTTGTGTCCACCACCATATGGGCTGCTTGACCTCCTTGGAAATAAAGGAAATAAAGATTGGCTGAAGCATTGATACTTCATCCAGGGGCGGATCCAGAGTCTAGTCTCGGGAGGGACACTGTCAGAAAATAAGGTGTTGCTGACAGAACTGTATTGCAAAATGAACTGCACTCCTGTCATACCTAGTAGAAGTACAGCCCAACAAGCTTTCCCCGTACTTCTCCTTTAAGTGTGTACCTGGCTAAAAGTGGAAAGGGCTTGAAGGGGGGTGATAAAACCGAATCTGTGCCTACTCACTGTATACACTGCACACACACACCACAATCCTTGTACCACAAAATACTCCTAATTGTTGTGTTACAGGTAACAGTTTTATAGACACATATAAACCTCTTTAAAAAGTTACACATTTCCATCACGCCAGGACTATGTAATGTACAACATACTGTGTAGAGTGCAGGGGTCAGGAGGAGTAAGTAACATACAAAACAACATAATGTAGAGTACAGGGGCCATGAGTAAAGCTGTCCATTCATGGTTCAGTATTTTTAATTCAGCCAGCCAGCTGAACAAAATAAACTGAATACATTTCCCCATCCACACATTCAAGGTGGATGGGGAAATCCTCCCTGCTGTGTCTTTATATTCTGACAGCGAGATTTCCCCACTGGCAGAATACACTGATCAGTGTTGCAGTCACTGGCTGCATGCGCTGATTGAATACTGCAGGACTGTCTATCAGACAAAACAACATATAGAGTGTCACAGTCAGGACGAGCCCCCCTGTTCACATCAAAGTCCCCCCTTACATCATAAATCCCCACCCCCCTCTTTATCAGAGTCCTCCCCCTTACGTCAAAGACCCCCCCTTTACGTTCTCCAGAGTCACCCCCCTTACATCAGGGTCCCCA
>BLSH010371186.1:283359-302903 GCA_018402905.1 Glandirana rugosa | reverse complement strand
TCAGGGTCCCCAGAGAGCCCCCCCTTACATCAGGGTCCCCAGAGAGCCCCCCCTTACATCAGGGTCGCCAGAGATCCCCCCTTGTATCAGGGTCCCAAGAGAGGCCCCCTTGCATCAGAGTCCCCAGAGAGCCCCCCCTTGCATCAGGATCCCAAGAAAGCCTCCCACTTGCATCAGTGTCCCCAAGAGACCCCCCTTTAATCAGGGGTCCCCGGAGCTGCTCCTCCTCTAATCTTACCTTCTTTTAATTCACACTGTGTGAAGTACGGGGGAGGATGGGGAACTGGAAACAGCCAAGTCTAAAGGAGGAAGTTCCAGCCTGGGAGCAGAGCATATGAACTATGTGGTTGGTTGGTTGATATCAGCCAACCACTGATGGCTGCAGGAGTGAGTTGGGAGATGTGCCAGCAGTCAGCCCAGGACCGCAATAGAAAGTTCCGCTCTCTGAAGAAAGCCGGGGGCAGAGTCTTACTAATCACGTGTTTGGTTGCTAGACACTGGGCGGTTCTAGCAACCAACCACTGCTGACCTGGCAGTGGTGAACAGGAGCCGGGACTGCCGTGGCGGGAGTACGGCACCGTGGCTGCTGCACCTAGTAAAAGAAAAGGTCAGAGTCTGTAATATTTTCTTGATGGGGTCAATTGCCCAGTTGCGCCCCCCTAGATCTGCCCCTGACTCCATCCCACTGCCTCAGAAATTAATTCTGAAATGTTCTTATGTGCCTATTGAACCATTGGGATGGTTGCTGACATCAACCCCAGAGCACTGAGGCAAGCTCTGGCAGGTAGATAAACTGCTGTTTCCGCATTTTCTGAATCAAAGGAGATATTTTCTCTTGGGGGAGTTCTATCTTTTTTTATATAATCTTTATTTAAAGAATTTCCAGTACAGACAACAATAGTCGCATAAGAATATTCAAAGATAAATTCAATACTAATTTCTGACATACTACGGGAATGGGGAAAAGGGGGAAGAGGGGATGGGGGATCACATGAAATAGCCCTGCATTGCATGAGTGAACAATCGGTACCACAGGTTCCGGGTTCCAGGACCGCTCCCGTCTGCCCGACCCCGGGGAAGCGCCCCGCCCCAGACATTCGGTCTTTATGGTTTCGAGCAATCCCCCCGGGTCCGGCACCCAGCGGCCCTCCAGCCCCGTGCGCCTTCTCAAGGGGAAAGAAAATTGCAAGTAAAACCGGGCTGCACTGTCAGAAATTCAGGGTCTGGTTCTTTCAGAAACAGCTAAATCATGTTAGCAAATACGTTAGGTTACATTTGTCCCACTTGTCACATGAGGCCTGTAGCTCCCCCCAGGTCAACTCCACTCCGCAATCCCGTCCCCAGGTCCATATTTGCACCTGCCCTTTCTGCAAATTGGGGGTCAGCTAGAGCCAGGAGAGCTAAGTCCAGGCTGGATACCACTGGGGCTGAGGCAGTGACATGGTCCCTCCAGGATGCCCACGTGGCATTAAAACGTTGCAGGGTGCCTCTGCAAGTGGCCACCCACTCCTCTGCTGCCATAATCTCCCCCACCTTCCCAATCCATTCCGACTCCGTCGGGATTCGATTGCTCTTCCAGTACATCGGAATAAGGCGTTTAGCAGCATTGAGAAGGTGGGGAAGGGCGCTCTTCTTGTATTTGGTTAAAGAGGTCGTCGGGAGGTGTAACAGGAAATGTTTAGGGGAGTCAGGCAGGTGCACCCCCAGACCGTCCGACACATGCTTCCTAACAATCTGCCAAAAAGGCTGCAGTACGGGGCACTCCCACCAAATGTGTAGGAGCGACCCCTCCAGTCCACAGCCCCGCCAGCAGAGTCCTGATGTAGAGGGGTAGAGCTTTGCCAGTACTGCTGGCACCCTGTACCACCGGGTTAAAAGTTTATAACTGTTTTCCTGAGCTTTGGACTCTACTGAGCCAGCATGCGTCAGATGGCAGAGGCGCCCAACCTGCTCCTCCGTAAACTCACACTGTAGGTTTTTCTCCCACTCTTTTATGAAGTGTGGTTCGCTATGTGGCTTGGCTCCCTCAAGGAGTTTGTACAATATCGAGATCATGTGAGGCGGGGGGTCTTGCTCTGCCCACAGAGTTTCAAACTCCGGGGGGAGTTCTATCTTGTTCTGTTGGGTGTCTAATTCTGCTCCAAGAAGATCATCCTTTGTGTGGGTTGGAGATTGCTATTTTCCCAGTTTATCAGCCAGCCTAAGTTTTGCAGTGTGGAGACCAGTGTCTCCTGATGATGAATAAGAGACTTTTGGCTGTCTGCTAGGAGGAGGATGTCCTCCAGATAATGATGGACCCCTAAACCCTTTTCCCTCAGGAAAGCTATCACTGGTAACAGGATTTTTGTGAAGGTTCTGGGTGCTGTAGAAATTCCAAAAGGTAGGCTCTGGAACTGGAAATGTTGGTGGTTTACCGTAAACCAAAGGAACCTCTGGAATGACACATGTATGGGAATATGAAGATATGCGTCTGATAAATCTATGGATAGCATCCAATCTCCTAGATTTATTGCTAGAAGGATTGATTGAAGGGTCTCCATCTTGAATTATTCTACCAGGATTTTTTTGTTGAGATTTTTTTAGGTCCAACACTGGGCACAGGTCTCCTATTTTTTTCCCTACTAGAAATAGTGGAGAGTAGAATCCTTTCCCTCTCTGGAGCAGAGGTACTTCTACTATTGCCTGTTTTTGAAGTAAGTCCTGAACATACTTGATTAATAACATCCTTTTTCTTGTGATGCTGGTAGCCTGGTTGCATGAAACTGATCTCTGTGGCAGAAGGACTTTGTTTTCTGAAACTTTAAGAAGGAGGTCTGGGGGTTTCTCCTATACTCCTTTCCAGGTCTATATGACTTTTGCCTCCCTGTATCCTTCTGGGAGATTACGTCTGAATGGTTACGCCTTCTGCTGTTTTGGTCACCTGAGGGAATAAGGCCCGATTTGCCACTGGTAACCTTTGATATGGCTGAATCTAATTTCACTCCAAAAAGGTTTATTCCATCATATGGGAACTTACACCAATTGGTCTTAGAAGCGGTGTCTGCTGCCCAGGGCTTAAGCCATAATGCACTTCTGGTGATCACGGAGGCTAGCATTGCCCTTGAGGAGGATCTAATAGTGTCTACTGAAGCTTCTGCAACAAAATCTCCTGTGAGACTAAGTTCCTGAAGGGTAGTAATAACTTTCTCCTGTTCTGCCCCTTCTCAAATCAGCTTCTCCATGTTAGATGTTTAGCTGGAGATGGCTTTTCCTACAGCTGCTAAGGCAATGGCTGGCCTACAAGCCCCACCTGCTGCCAAATAGGCCCTTTTCAAATCGAGGTTGACTTTGCGGTCTAGCACATCTCTGAATGTAACTGCATCTTCGATAGGTAGAGTTACGTGCCTGGCCAACCGCATAAGTGATGCCTCTACCACTGGACGTGACACTAACGGATTTACATTAGGCTCTTTCAGTGGGTATGGTTTTGCTAGTCTGTTATTGAGACTAGTTTTTTTCTCTGACCCTTGCTGCTCCTTAATCAGGTCTTCTAACTCGTCAATGAAACGATTCCGGATTTTTTAGACTTGGAAAATATTTCTTCGTTTTCCGTGGGGCTTCTTTAGGCTTCTCCCATCCAATTGCTTCCTTCGCGGATTTCCCAAATGGCTCTATAGGACAAAGTCAAATCCTGCTGAGACCTCTTGTTCTTTGCTGTCAGAAGAGTCATCTGTTTTTAGCGATGTGCTGGGCGCAGGTGCCGAAGTACTCTGAACAGGTTTATCTGTTTCTGGAGCTGCTGCTGCTTGTAGGATCGGTTCTCTGACAGACTCTCTAATGATGTCTTTTACCTCCCTGGCGTCTGTCTCTTACTCCCTAGTAGCTTATTCGAAGCATGCACGGCAGGCCAGTTTATCTGGAAGTGCCACATCGCCACAAATCCAGCAAGCATATGCGGCCGGTTGGGAGCAGTGGCTGGCTGAGAGTGGCCTGTGTGAAGGGGACCTTCTATGGTATTAGTGACGGGGTCATGAGGAGGATTCTGAACGGCTTCTTTTGTGACTCGAGCGGCTTCTTCTGCGACCTGAGCGGCTTCTTCTGTGACCTGAGCGTCTTCTTCTGCGACCTGAGTGACTTAGTCCATGCCTTGAGCGACTTCTTCCCTGCCCTGAGCATTCCTGTATCTTGAGTCTGATGACCTTGTGGGGGATTAGCAGGGAAGGAATAGGATAGTCCACTAGCCCCTAAGATATTCCCAGAAATGAAAGAGAGGGTACCTTTTGGTGCAGGAGATCAGGGAGAAGGTAGCAGGCAGGAGAGTCTGACAGACAAATCCCTACGCGATAGGAGTGCATATCTCCCCGCTTCCAGACAGTCTGTGAAATATGCTGAAGGATTTTTAAATGTGCCGCCGTAAGTGACGATACACTCACGCATGCACATTCGCGTGCTGAGGGACCCACAGAGGTAAGATGTTTCTTGTAGTTACTGTTCTTTACAGATCTTCTCTAAATCCTTAAGGTTTCTTGGCTGTCGCTTGGCAACTCGAAGTTTCAGCTCCCTCCATAAATGTTCTATAGGATTAAGGTCCAGAGGCTGGCTAGGCCACTCCATGACCTTAATGTGCTTCTTCTTGAGACATTCCTTTATTGCCTTGGTGGTATGTTTTGGGTCATTGTCATGCTGAAAGACCCATCCATGGCCCATCTTCAGTGTTCTGGTTGAGGGAAGAAGGTTCTCATCCAAGATTTTACAATACATGGTCCTGTCCATTGGCCCCTCAATGCACCAAAGTTGGTCTGTACCTTCAGCAAAGAAACAGCCCCAAAGTATAATGTTTCCACTTCTGTGCTTCACTGTAGGGATGGTTTTCTTAGGGTCATAGTCAGCATTTTTCTTCCTCCAAATACGGTGAGTCCCCCTCCTCAAGAACGCACATGTACAGCCATGCCAATGAACATCTAAATGATTCAGATAAGATTTGGGAGAAAGTGCTGTGATCAGATGAGACCAAAATTGAGCTCTTAGGCGTTACCTCAACCTGCCGTGTTTGAAGGAAGAAAAATGCTGACTATGACCCTAAGAACACCATCCCTACAGTCAAGCACGGAGGTGGAAACATTATGCTTTGGGACTGTTACTCTGCTAAAGGTACAGGTCCACTTTGCCCCATTGAGGGGCCAATGGACAGGGCCATGTATTGTAATATCTTGGAAGAGAACCTTCTTCCCTCAGCCAGAACACTGGAGATGGGTCATGGATGGGTCTTCCAGCATGACAATGACTCAAAACATACCGCCAAGGCAACAAAGGAATGGCTTAATTAAGGTAAGTTTCCAGACCTTAATCCTATAGAAAATTTATGGAAAGAGCCGAAACTTCGAGTTGCCAAGAGGCAGTCAAGAAATCTTATGGATTTAGAGAAGATCTGTAAAGAAGAGTGGACCAAAATCCCTCCTGAGATGTGTGCAAACCTGGTCACTGACTACAAGAAAGTCTTACCTCTTTAGTTGCCGACATGGGTTTCTCCACCAAGTACTAAGTCATGTTTTGCTTGGGGATCAAATACTTATTTTACTCACTGAACTGCAAGTTAATATATAGCATTTGTTTTATTTGCTTTTTTTCTGGATTTTTGGTTGATATTCTGTCTCTATTATTTAAAATACACCTATGATAAAAACCAAAAATATAGACCTGCATTCCTTTGAAACTTACAAAATCTGCAGGGGATCAAATAATTATTTTCCCCACTGTACATTCTCTTGGGATGTGTCAGCTTTCTCTCAGCATAAAACTATATTTGGGTAGGTTCTCTGTTATTGAATTTCTGATTTTAAAAACATGTTTTCCCAACCTTAAGTTTCAACTCTCATATTAAAGTTACTGATTGTGCTGCCTTGAACCCCTCTGTTGCATTAGAGACCTTTGGTAGGGTGGCTAAGTGGTGCCTTTTATTCAATTACAATATAACAGAGGGGGAGGAGTTCAGGGAGGAACTGTTTAGCTATAATCAGTTGGGAAATTGTATATTTCACAAAATGTGAATATTAAAGAAGGTGCCTGTAAACCCTTATGCCATAAGTATTATACCTCTGCCAGACTGAATACCTGCCTCCCTTCCCACTCACCAGACCAGGAATTGTCCGTAGGTTGGCATTTATAAGCATATTTCTTGGGACTGTCTGGTATCAACCACATATTGGAAAGAGATTGAAAGATTCCTACTAACACTGGGAAAAAAATGCATTATTCAATATTTAACTAATCTGGCTATCCCAATCTCACCATATTTTTTTCAGTTTGTCATTGCAGCAGCTAAGTAGGCAATTGTAAAACAGTGGTGTAAACCAGACCTACCAATCGCTATGGTATATACTGTACCAGACTCTCCAATATTTATGTAAACCAGAGAATCATCCAAATAATGAAATGTGTTTCTGAAAATTTCCAATTAGTATTGCAGCCTTGGAAAGAGTACTTTCAGTCCCACACCTCCCTGCAAACTTGGGGGGTGATCTAGCCAGGGGACAACTCCCTAGCAGAGAGACCCTTCATGAAGGGGCCTTTATACGAACAATCCACTAGGGGACTTCTATAATATTATGGCCTTTCTTTAGTGATGTTTTTACTGGTACTACGTTGCAAACAAGAATTGTGTGTTTTCTGGGGTGAGAAATTTGTTATTGTTACTTTCTCTATAATTATTTCTGTACATTGTAAAGTGAAGCTAACTGTGCTGTGTACTGTAAGCTTTTGATCTTACTTGGGTCTTTTCTTAACATCATTGTCAACAAGCTTGTCTGTTATTGTGATGTTATAAACTTCTGCTTACATCGTTCTTTTGTATGGACATAATAAGCTTGGAATTTCCCCCAAAGAGTGTCCTGGGGCACTGTTTAGGGAAACCAATTTCCTTCCTGAAGAAGGATTGGATCTTGAAATTTCCTAGCTGTGATATTAATTGATTACAATGTCGCTTATAAATAGGCAAATAAACATGTAGAATAAGTTTAAATAAATGTAGAATAAGTTTGACTTACATATAACATCTACTGGAATCTGTGCTGAACCCTGGAAATAAAAAGTAATTATATATTCTGTGCACAGAAAATGTATCAATCCAAAATAAACTGTACAATTACATAAACAGTACACCTCATATGCATAAGTGTGGGGGTCTAGCACAGAATCTTTCTACACATCCCAATTCTTGGCTGTAAAAGTAAGACCTGCACACCTTGCAGCCCTCTTAGAAGAGACCCAACAAAATACTGGAAAACATAAAATAGAGAGGGCACACAAGCCTAGCGCATTATCCTAAAAAAACATTTATTTATGTGCTCCTGAGTAGTGTTGAGCGAACCCGGACTGTAACGTTCGGGTCCGTACCAGACTTTCGGGTGTCCAGGGCCCGGACCCGAACACGGACATTTCAAAAAACGTTCGGGTTCGGGTCCGGGGTTCTGGTAATTTACTCCACGTGTTGAGAAGCTGCAGGGCAGCCAATCAACAAGCGTTTCACTGGTTTGCCCTTCTAATGGCATGGCTGTGATTGGTCAGTGCATCATGTGACCCAGCCTCTTTATAAGCTGGAGTCACTTGATGCTGCAGTCACATGCTCTTGGGTTAGCTGTAGGGAGAGGAAGCTGATGGCGTCAGGGAGAGATTAGAGACATTTTAACAACATCTGATCCTGCATCCTGAGATAGATTACTACTGCTGTGCTGTTGCTCTGAGGACAGATAGCAGAAATTTGAGATTTCACATACCGCTGCTTTGAGTTGCAGATCAAACTCTGCATAAAACAACGATCGCTACGATCGTGCTCAATGATCAGATTGTTGGAGGAATTTGAGATTTCAAATATTGCTGCTTTGAGTTGCAGATTGCAGATCAAACCCTGCCTAACACAATGATCGTTACGATCATACACAACGATCAGATTGTGGGATCGTACACAACGATCAGATTATGGGATCGTACACAACGCTCAGATTGTGGGAGTAATTTGAGATTTCACATACTGCTGCTTTGAGCGATCTGACTGCACTAGGTAGAGGGACAGATTATTGTTCAAAAATCATCTCCTAGTTCTAAAGGGAGAGGTTTTAGCTGCAGCTGTAAGTGACACATTATTGTTCAAAAATCATCTCCTAGTTTATTTGATTTTAATTTATTTTCCCTATCCCCATTTTTTTGTAGGGCACTTGCCACTCTTACCCCCATTTTACTTCCTTTTGCAGCCCTCTAGCACTTGCCAGGACTTTGTTACAGCCATTTTTGTGCCTAAAATTTCGGGTCCCCATTGACAAAGGTGCTAGCAGATAGGACAAGACTGCTTGGGGAGAGATTGAGTGACTGGTAAGGTCCCTCTGGGAAACAGTTGTGCTGATTCAGATTGTTAATTGGTTAATTCCAGGACATGCCTTGTACTGTGTAAATCGGTACTATTAGAAAGTCTGGTATCAGGACACTAAAATTCTGAAGGGATCAAAGATTTGATATTTGTAATGTAATAAGTATCTGAATGCTTCTTCACATAAGAGTCCATTAAAATTCAATGATACTTAGATGTTAGAAAACATAATATTCACAATTACTGTATTTAATATCTACTTACTTCTGTCATTTATATAGTTGGGTTCTGTGTTACCTAAAAGGCAATCCATGTAAATAGTTCAGATCCATATGTGCAACAAAACAAATAGAAAGGGTTAATATGCCTAGTTAAAGTTGATGGAAACCTAAGCTTAACAGAGTGTAGCACAAAATCTGTAAAACCCAATAAAATAAAATCTGTAAAATGCATGTACAACATGATGTAGGCTCACTTTCAGTTTGACAATGTCTTTGTTGAAAAGGTTTTTGGTGTAAACCATACACAACGTTTATCTGATTTTAGAAATTAACGTTTCTGTCAATGAAAATAACCTTGTTTTAGCTATATATAATCCACTGATGTTATCTATCTTGTGTCTCCCCATTCATAAATAAGACTTCTTTTTTGCTGGCTACAGGAAAAATGTGCTGGGGAACTTTTGTATTACATGTAAAGGCCACATACACAGCAACATATTTACTTTAAATTTTTTGGTTTAAAAAACCCTTTAAAGCCCTGGTGCCAGGCTATCCTGCACCAGTCAAGTTGCAGAGTGACTGTGGAGTGCCAGGTACTGGAATTGTTCTCTGTGATCCAGTACCCGGCACTGAAAGAGACTTTACTGTGGCTGGAGTTATCTCTGCCCACATCACAAGTGAAGTCCTGGCCTGGGGAGAGGGAAAGAAAGCAGCGCAGAAGCATGTGCTAGGTTAGTGATCAACAATAGGGTGAGGGTGCCATAACCACCAATACGGAGGGGGGTTAACACTTTCACTGCCATGACCACCAATATAGCTGTGGATGGGGGGGGGGGTTAACACTTTCACTGTCACGGCTACCAATACAGGTGGGGAAGAGGGAGAACACTTTGCAGGGGCAATAGGGGGTTAAGATTTTTTCTGCCATGACCACCAATATGGGGCGGGGGGGTTACTTTCACTGCCATGACCATCGGTACAGAGGGGGAGGGGTTTAACTTGTACTACCATAACCACCAATATAGGGGGGATGGGAGGGTTAACGTGTCATGACCCTCAATGCGGGCAGGGATGGGGGGTTAACTTTCACTGCTATGACCACCAATGTGGGGGGGTTACCTTTTACTGCCACTGACCATCAATGCAGGGTGGGTGGGGTTAAATTTCACTGCCACTGACCCCAAATGCAGGGGAGGGATGGGGGGATTAACTTTTACTGCCACGGACCACCAATGTGTGTTAATCTATAATGCTGAATTAAGTACTGGGGGTACTATTGCGTCCACTGACAATGTAGTCATTGACACCAATGCCAAGGATTATTATTGCGTCCACTGTCACCAATGCCAGGGGTTATTATTGCGTCCAGTGACACCAATGCTGGGGGCTACTATTGCATCCACTGATACCAATGCTGGGGGTTATCATTGCATCCAGTAACCACCAATGCTGGGGGTTATCATTGCATCCAGTAACCACCAATGCTGGGGATTATTTTTGCAGTCACTGACATTAATGCCAGGGGTTATTACTGCATCCACTGACACCAATGCCAGGGGTTATTATTGTGTCCACAGTCACCAGTGCTAGGGGTTATTATTGCATCCACTGACACCAATGCTGGGGGTTATCATTTCATCCACTGACACCAATGCTGGGGGTTATCATTTCATCCACTGACACCAATGCCAGGGGTTATTATTGCATCCACTGACACCAATGCCGGGGGTTATTATTGTGTCCACTGACACCAATGCTGGGGGTTATAATTGCATCCACTGACACCAATGCTGGGGGGTTATTATTGCATCTACTGATATCAGTGCTTGTGGTTCTTATTGTGTCCACTGACGCCAATGCCAGGGATTATTATTGCATCCACTGACACCAAAGCCAGGGGTTATTATTGCGTCCACTGACACCAATGCCAAGGGTTATTATTGTGTCCACTGACACAAATACTGGTGGTTATTATTGCATCCACTGACACCAATGCTGGAGGTTATTATTGCATCTACTATTATCAGTGCTTGGGGTTCTTATTGTGTCCATAGACACTAATGCTGAGGGTTATTGTGAGTCCACTGACACCAATGCTGCGAGACACTGCAAAAAAAGCAGCAGGACTGAAATTTCTTTTAGGCATGGATGTGAGAAAATGCACTGCTATTCTGTGGCCCTTTGAAAGTGTCAGGGGCCACACTTGAGACCTTCTATAAATTTTCTAGTTGACCACTACTTCTTTAAAGTATTCATAATTTTTACAGTTTTTTTCTGTGTTCTTTACGCATATAGTCAGATAAATGTTGCGTACATGTGTAGCTAGAACTCATCGTAAATGGTCAGCTCTTTGGGCCATTAAATGTTTTATCCATGCAAAATTACTTTTTAAACATATGTAAAGCCTGGTTAGCTGATTCAGCCCCTGGCTTCCTATATGTCTTGGAAAAAGCAGGAGCAAGATCTTCCTGCCATAGTTCTCTCACTGGTGCCACTATGCCTCTGGGTTACTCTGAAGACGCCTTTGTAAAAGCCATTAGGGTGTTTGCATTAAGCATGTCCCCTGCTATCTTCTGTACCTGGCTATTGGGTGTTGGTGCTATTTATTTGATTTTCTCTTTCTGGGTTTGTGTGCATGCCTTTTTTATCTAGTACCTTGTTTACTTTGTTTCTGATACCAGCATGACCCAATTTTGCCTTTTCCTCATTTTTGTAATGTTATAATTATCTTTTATTTCTCAGTTGTGTTCTCTTTGGAAATGCTTTTTCTTGAATAAACCATTTTATAGCTCTTTTATTTATTTTTTTAGCATGGAAGCCAAGAATACTGACTAAAATTTGAGAAAAGGTCTAAAGCTACTCTTGCTGGTCAGATAAATAAATGCATAATATGTACATGCAATATTTCTTATTTATTGGACTAAAATACATAAGGCTGGGTTCACACTAGTGCTAATTGCATCCAACTCGCATGACAGGAGATTGTGACCAGCTCTCTATGGAGCCGGTTCACACATCTCTATGGAGCCGGTTCACACATCTCTGGGTCGGCTCCAGAGCGGCTTGCACAGGATTCCTGCACGTCATTGGCTCAGTTTCAGGTCCGAATTCAGCCAAAAATTCCTCCCTGATTTGTCCCTGAAACGGAGAACAGGGACGCACCGGACCCCTGCTGTGAGCCGCATTGGGCATCAGTGTGAACCCAGTTTAAAGCTTTTTTGTAGCCCTGACCATGATAAAGAAAGAAAATCTTCATGTTAAGGTGGCATGTTGAATTCCTCCCTGATAAATCTGGACTCCAGTCACAGGGGCAACTAAAATTTACTGGTCCCTAAAAAAAAGTTATTATATGTACTTCTACTACAGGGATATGCAATTAGCGGACCTCCAGCTGTGGCAGAACTACAAGTCCCATGAGGCATAGCAAGACTCTGACAGCCACAAGCATGACACCCAGAGCAAAAGGCATGATGGGACTTGTAGTTTTGCAACAGCTGGAGGTCTGCTAATTGCATATCCCTGTTCTACTATCTCACAGTAATCTAGCAGAGGCTCTTAATTATATATCATGTTATTGCTACCTCAGTAAATTAATATACAGTCAAATGGTGTTGGGCCCCTGTGGCTATCATGATGCCCTTTTCTACATCTACAGTATCCTGAAAAAAATGTATATGATGGGATTACACTCACTCTCTGAATTCCAGTGTTTTGCATCAAATATACTTACAGTTAGTATCAATGGGTAGTGTGTCATTTCTGTAAATCAAAAGAGTTCAGATTAACAGATGCAATAAATGAAATTAAATAATAAATTGGCAGAAAATTAACCTGTAGATACTTAAAGAGGAAGTAAACCCTGATGGGGTTTACTTCCTCAATATTCCCCCTCAATATAAAGTAGAAGCATAATGGGCTACTATGCATCGCATATTAGCCCATTATGTGTCACTTACCTGCAAACAAAGCCTGCGACATCCAGCGATGTTGCCTGTGCAGGCAGCATCCATCTTCAGCCCCTCTTCCTTCCGGGGCCACGGCTCCGGCTCTGTGACTGGCCGGAGTCGCGTGACGACGCGTCGCATGCGCGCAGGAGCCGCTAGTCACGGCATGATCACAATCACAGTGAAGAAACGGCACGGAGGCCATTTCTTCACTGCACATGTGCCAAATAACGTCGACATCAGCAGTACACTGTATATCTCCTAAACCGTGTAGGTTTAGGAGATATGCAGGGCACCTACAGGTAAGCCTTATTATAGGCTTACCTGTAGGTTAAAATGGTTTTCATGAGTTGACAACCACTTTAATATACAAGTTATTGTGCCCCCTACCTCTTTTCTGTTTATTGAATACAGCTGAAGGACACTGTTGGTTAAAGAGAATCTGTCACCCACTTAAAAATGCAGGTAAACAAATCACAGAAAAATCAAGTATTTTAACATGCACAGCCCCCTCACTGCTTGCATGTTGTAGCTCTGTCCTCCTCTGGTGGTGTCTAATTACTGTCTGTGCTGCTTACATGATTGTCATCTATGCTCAGATGGGCTGTTGACATCTCCTCCAAAATGGCGGCACATAGCACCAGTCTCAAGGCTTTCTGATAACTGCAGAAGGTAGACTTTTACAGATAAATAACATGCATAAAATATGTTAAATATGTTCCCATGATCTTATGGGAAGTGTGGTGTTGACATGAGTGATCTGGTGATGGAGTCCCTTTAAGTAAAATAGGGTGAAGTAGAAGCAGGATAGGTGGTAGCAGTGTTTACAGTACAGGAGGTTGCAGTTGCAAATGCGTATCCTGGTGCAATTAGTGTCACAATGTTGTTGTTATGCAAAAGTAGTGAGTACATCCCATGCTAATAATTTGGTCTTGATATCTAAACCAGTGGTTCTTAATCTTGTCCTTATTAAGTACCCCCAACAGGTCATGTTTGCAGGTTTCCTTTATCCTGCACAGGTGCTTTAAATCAGAGTCAATGACTTGGTATTTTGGACAGCTATTTTATCTAAGAGAAATTCACAAAACATGACCTGTTGGGGGTACTTGAGGACAGGGTTGAGAACCGCTGGTCTAAACTAATGCTGGCCATATGCTGAATAATGATATATATGATCGTATTTTCAATAGATTTACTGTCCGATCAGAAAATCGAAAAGATCATTCAATGCAGCACATACTCAACAATCATATCAGATTATCTAGTTTCCTACGGTTGGATTTTACATCCAGACCAGTCAGAAGTATTTTGAGTAAGTCCGTTGGTTTTGCTCGAATGCAGATCAAATGATGAAATGGTGTATGTATTTTCGATGATTTGTAGATCCAATCATAATATCTGATTCTATAATCACTTCCCGACCGCCGTATGCAAAATGACGGCCGGTAAGTGGCTTAGTTATCCTGACTGGACGTCATATGACGTCCTCAGGATAACAAGCTGCCGCGCGCCGGGGGGGGGGGGGCGCGCATCGCGGCGATCGGTGGTGTGGGAGGTCAGTCTGACCACCCGCAATACCGATCTCGGTAAATCGCTTTGATCTGAAGCACTTTACCATGTGACTAGACACAGTGTAACACAGGAAAGCCGTTTATCGGCTTTCCTGTACTCAGGTCTGCAGACCTGAGGAGTGGAGAGCCGATCGGCTGCTCTCCTGACAGGGAGGGTTTGTGCTGATGATTTATCAGCACAGCCCTCCCTCTGATCGCCACCCTAGACCACCAGGGAGCCTGCCCAGGGACCACCAGAGATGTGCCCACCCAGGACCACCAGAGAGCCGACCGGGGACCACCAGGGAGCCGATCTGGACCACCAGGGCGACCCCCCTAGACCACCAGGTAAGAGATATAGTGCCCAATGTGGATGGCACTCAGTGCCACCCTAGACCACCAGGGAATGAGCCCCTATCAATATATATGCCCACCAGTGCCCCTATCAATGCATACCAGTGCCACATATCAGTGCCCACCATTGCCACCTACCAGTGCCCACCTATCAGTGCCAATCAGTGCTGTCTATGAGTGCCCATCAGTGCCGCTTAGCAGTGTCCGTCAGTGCTGTATATCAGTGCCCGTCAGTGCTGTATATCAGTGCCACCTATCAGTACCCGTCAGTGCTGCTTATCAGTGCCGCCTAACAGTGTTCATCATTGCTGCATATAAGTGCCGCCTCATCAGTACTGCCACATCAGTGCCCGTCAGTGTAGCCTCATCAGTGCCCACCAGTGATGGAGAAAATGTACTTATTTACAAAGTTTTGTGACAAAAACAGAGAATTTTTTTTTTTTCAAAATTTTCAGTCTTTTTTTATTTGTAGCGCAAAAAATAAAAACCGCAGGGGTGATCAAATGCCGTCAAAAGAAAGCTCTATTTGTGGGAACAAAATTATAAAAAATCTGTTTGGGTACAATGTCGCACGACCGCGCGATTGTCATTAAAAGCACAACAGCACTGAAAACTGAAAATTGGTCTGGTAGTAAAGTGTTCTAAGTGCATAGTATTAAAGTGGTTAAAGAATCATTCAATCAGATTGTTACGTATATGGCCACCACTAGGACTACATGGCCAATTCACTACTTGATGACAATTATCACATTAGCACTTTGATTTCATTGTGTTACAAAGCGCTAACTGCTAACAAATGGTTTTCTAATTAGTAAAGAGATTTAATTGTCATTGCAGACCCAGTCTATGCTGTCATACTTTCTACCAACTCTTATGTCTAGCAGCTGATATGTGTTATTATTTATATTTGAACTAAACATCAGGGTTCAGCAAAGCTAAATACATGTACAGGTAGTCCCCGAGTTGCAAACATCCGACTTACAAAAGACTCCTGCTTACAAACAGAGAGAGATAACAGGAAGTGAGAGGAAATCCCCCCCTAGAAAGGGAAATTCACCCCTGTAAGAGTTATCATGGGAAAAAGGTGTCTCTACTGATACTTTATCACCAATCCTTGCTTCTACGATAACCTAACATTTTCTAAATACAGTTGTCACAGGGACAGAAAGTGAGGTGAAATCTTCTGTATAGGGGCACAGACAGCAAAACAAATGTTACATTGGCGTTAGCCACTCCGTGTGCTTTCCAAAAAATCTAAAAATATTTTTTTGGTACCGTTCTGCCTTCCAACGTACATGGTGATTGTTTATCTGTTTGCCTTGTCAAAACCAAGAAAAAATATTGAACTAAAAAGAATATAAGCAATATATTTGGCTGGAGGTACACTTAAATATACCTGTTCCAACCTACAGTACATACAAATTCAACTTAAGAACAAACCTACAGACCCTTTCTTGTTTGTAACCCGGGGACTGCCTGTATTCAGTTTTCAAAAGTGGCATTATAACATGTAACTAGTCCATACATTTAATTGCTTGCTTAGAAAATATATGTTTTTATCACTGGATAAATGTATATGTACTTACTTTATATGATCTTCACTTGTTTTTACTATTTCTCTAGCTAAAATCAGATGAACAGTAAAATCAGATCACTGGTAACACAGACACACAGGTATTAGACAACTTTTCTTATTTTAAAACATAAAATAATATACTATTCAGTGGCAGGTCTAAACCACTGGGACATTGTGTTCTGGCAGTGTATCTGGAGCTGTCAGAATACACTAATTAGTGACTGCAGCCACTGATCAAAACATTTTTTCCAACTTGTCAGTCCAACAGAAGTCGATCTAACGAGCAGAGGTAGCCACAAACTGATCGAAATGATGCCAGTCCCTGCTGAATCGTCCAAATGTAAATCCATCTGTGGCAAGCTTTAGTAAAGGGTACTATTGGCAATTGTTCACTTTAGTGAGATTGCTAGCAATATATTGCAGTGTGGACTGTAATATATTTAATAGTTCCTCTACCGGCATCTAACTTCTTGGCTGATTCCTGTTGAAGTTATCGAAATGTATTCTGTGAGGTAAGTCAGCACTACCTGGCTTGACAAAAGTTGATTTCTGAAAATTTTCAGCGAAAAAGCGCTTTAATCCAATCAGATGCAGTCACTGTTCTGGTATTCTTGTAGCTGCAGCCTGCAGCTGCCAGCTATCAGAATGCAATGACCGGCACTGCAGATTCATTTTTCTACACTGTTTAGCATAAATGAGAGAATCAAGTGATTTTTCTGAACAAGTGTGTCCATATTTAGAATTACAGAGGATGGCTATTGAATCTGGCTTGAGAATTTAAAGTGTATGTCAAAGCAAAAACTTTTTTTCTTCTAGATTTGGATAGAGTGAGAGAGGATTAGAACCTAGCAGACAAAAATGGGAGAAATCTATGAAAAGAACACAGGAAGAAATAAAAATTTGATAGAGATTCTTCTAGCCTTTCCCTACTGTACCAAAGGAAGACATTTTTTATTTCTCTCTGTTGCTTTTGGACAGTTCCATTATTTCTTGTCTGGTAAGGCCTCATTTACAGGGGGTGTACTACAGCGTACGCCCATAGAGGGCTGTGTTTATCCACACAGGAATTTACAGGTGTCCTGTGCATCTTCATGCAGGCAGTCTTATTCATGTCAATTGGGACATAGCGTCTGCATGGACTCAGTCGCTGCTCCCAATAAAACATCCATGTGGATGCCGGTGCGTGCGGGTATAGGTGCAGGTCATGGAAATCACACAGACTATGCTTGGGGTTTTGCACCCGCAATTGTGTCCATGCAGACACAATTTCCCTGCATGAGTAAACACCATTGTCCATGGGTGTATTCTGTAGTGCTGTAGTATGTGGGAACGAGACCTAAAATGTCAACAGAACATGACTTGAGGGCAAATCCTTTTAACCAAGTTTCCAATAGCGGATTAGATAGATGCTGGCAGCTAAAGGACTGTAACTAGAAGGTCAGATAAGTGCAGAAGATGAACATGTGATATCTTCATCTGGCAGACATTGTCACGTGAGTGAGTGTAAATGAAAAAAGATCATATCTGATTAGAGTGTTCCTTTAACACTAATATACGTACTTTGTAGAGTAGAAGTGCAAGGACATCTTTTCTATGTACTTAGTCATGTAGTTAGTATTACTGCACGGCCGGCCATAGACGGATCGAAATCCGGACGGCTCCTACTGAATTTTGATTCGTCTATAAGCAGGTTGGTTGTACTGATGTCAATCCACTGATTGACTTCAGTATAACCAGCCTATGTTTTTTTCTTCATGCAATCACTTTCGCTAAAGCTGCTGGCAGTGATCATTGCATTCTGACAGCTGGGAAACCTCCCAGCGCATCAGGAGGGATTCCCCTATCAACACATGTATGGTTTGCTTACAGTATGTGTTAAAGTAGAGGTAAAGGTAAAACGTTTTTATTTTTATTTTGGATAGAGTACAAATGGGATATAACCCCGGTCAGTTTTTTCCTGCCATCTGCGTCCCATTGGGGAAATTTCCCTTTATTTATTGCCCCATAGTAGGACAGGAAGTGAGAGGAAATCCCTCCAAAGAGAGAGTATCCTGGTGTGTCTTTACACAATCTTTATGTCAAGAGGAAAAAAATGTCATCTCCAAATACGGAAAGGTTTCCTCACAGTAAAAGCTGTAAAAATGTGGAATAGACTCCCTCCAGAGGTGCTTTTGGCCAGCTCAGTACATTGCTTTAAAAAAGGCCTGGATTCTTTCCTTAATGTTCATAATATAACTGAGTACTGACATTTATAGGTAAAGTTAATCCATGGAAAATCAAATTGCCTCTCGGGGAATCAGGAAGGAAATTTTCCCCTGCTTTAGCAAATTGGATCATGCTTTGCTGGGGTTTTTGCCTTCCTCTGGATCAACTGTCGGTGAAGGATTGTGTGTATGGGATTGTATGATTTTTTTTATTGGTTGAACTGGATGGACTTGTGTCTTTTTATAACCTGACTAACTACGTAACTGTGTCACCAGGGTCACCAAAACTAGGGTCCCCATTGGAACATTTCACCTCTATTACTGTTTTAAAGAGGAAGTAAACACAGATTGGGTTTACTTCCTCTATGTCCCCCTGTAAAGTAGAAACATAATGGGCTACTATGCATCGCATACCCCAACCCCAACCCATTAAGTGGCAACCCATTATGTGCCACTTACCTGCAAACGAAGCCTGCGAGCTGCGGCGTCCAGCGATGTCCCCTCTCCTGGCAGCGTCCATCTTCTACCCCTCTTCCTTCCAGGTCCGCGACTCCAGCGATGTGATTGGCCGGAGTCGCGTGACGTCACTCCGTCACGGCACGGTCGCGGTGGAGGAACGGCACACAGGCCGTTTCTTCACTGTGCATGTGCCAACATGACGTCGGCACAGCTTCAACGCTGCATATCTCCTGAACCATACAGGTTTAGGAGATATGCAGTGCACCTACAGGTAAGCCTTATCATAGGCTTACCTGTAGGTTAAAGTGGTTGTCACAAACCACTTTAATGACAATGAAAAATCTGGGATTTTTTACTTTAACTTTTGATAAACAGGACACATACAGAGAGTGACTCTAACAGGGAAATAGACAGCAATAAAAACCTGACAGGTGTTCAAATCCCTCTCCACTCTATCTTAAACTAAAAAAAACGCATTTAAATATTGTATATGTAGCATCCTCCCAAATAGGCTGCTAGAGAAGATAGGCAAATTTAGTTCTGCTGTGGCTCTCCTGTAATCAGTAGAGCAGCTTGTGATTACTTTAGGTTGCACTGGGCTCTGCATGCATCGGGTTTAATTGCTTACCCCTGTTTTCTGGAGACTACGATGGGTGAGAGAATCAGATGAGATGCCTGAATACTTATATGGTTCCAACCAATCCTTGCGGTAAGGTACCAGAAGGTGGCTGGGAGATTGCATAAATAGTTTGGATCCTTAGACAGCAAGGTTATTTCCCAGGAGGAGAGGTTCCCAGCCAGATGGGCTACTGCTCTTCTAGGCAGTTCAGCTGAACATTCTACCCGTCTTTCATTGAGGCCCCAGCTGTGCAGAGCAGCGGGGGGGGGGGGGGGGCTA
>BLSH010371186.1:254230-283349 GCA_018402905.1 Glandirana rugosa | reverse complement strand
GGGGGGGGCTATCCTACTACAAACTCTTATGCAGCTGAAACTGGGGTTTCACTGGGAATCTGGTCTGGAAAGTTGACATAGGAAATAATCTGCTTCTGGTGGGAGGAATCCATGTCCCAGGGACACTGTGAGTACAGACCTGAGAGAAGGATCCTAGTGACTGTTGCTGCTGTTAACCCCTGGTGCACTAACATTAAGGCTTGCCTGTCCTGGTACACGACTTATGATGTCCCAATGCTTCTTCTGTATGTCCTATTGCTGAAGGGACCGTTCTGAGAAGAAGCTGCAAAGAGAAGAGTGCCCTCTGTGTTCAGTGTTCTGAAGTATCCCACAGCTTCCCTAAGGCCGGCCATAGATAGAGTGGATCCCTTCCCTGCAACCATGGGGTGCAGGAAAGAAATTTCCTCCCTCATCAATACAGACAGTGTTGACAGGGGAATCCTTCTCTCCGAGCCATTGTGTTCTTTTAGTGGGGGGGGGGGGGGGAGCAAGCCATCCCCATTGGGAAAACACAGTGATTATTGCTAGTGGCTATAAAAGCCGCGTAGCAATAATGGCATGTAAAATTTGGAAGGCTGGTTGTACCCAAGTTGGTAGATTGATCAACTTGGGTACCGTCAACCTGCCCATACATGGTTTAAATCTCGGTCTGGTTCCAGCTGAACCAGCCAAGATTCGAACTGTCTATAGCCGGCTTAAGTCCCATCCAAGTTAATCTGTAATAAACTTAAAAAAGGCAAACCCTAGACTGTTTACTTAGCCAGAGTAGTGAATGTTGCTGTTTGCCTGGCTGCTGTTGCACATATCTGGGGGAAGAACCTGGGACAAGGTCAGCAGCCCTTGCGGGGGTCAGTGCTACATACACACAAATAATAAAATACCTGAATGTCTCATTTCTGGATTTTCATACCTGTAAAAAAGCATAATATTCCCTTTGAGACAGTAAAGTCCAGGAGGGTCTACTTTTAATATCTGATTTGTATTTATATAATAATTATTTCCACAACAAACCAAAATCAAAAGATTCAGTACACCCTGGATAATGCTATGAACAACAGGGATGTATATGTATAGATCACCTGTACTGAGAGATACATACAGGCTTCCATTGAAAATCAGTTACCTGGCTGTGGGATCAGTTCACTACAAGGTAAAAAGCACATGGATTTTTGCCTTAATATACCTCAAGCGATATTTATCTCAAAGGTGGTAATTTCACTAAAAATATTATTAATGAATGAGGTAAATATTTATATTTTGGAATATTTAGCACTGAAATGCTATTTTTTACGTTGTTTAATCAAAAAAAAATTCACAGGCTAACACTGCGCCAAAGGGAGATTGTTCTGTGGATGAAGACACTCAAAATATTGAGAAATTATGAAAACATTCGGTGTGCCTTCTATTCATAGAATGATCCCCCTCTAGTGCAATGTTAAAATTCTGGCCCCGTTCACATGGGGCTAATACATCTTTGCCCCTTGCAGGGCTGTGTTTTACCGGCACGGGGATGCACGAGTTTTGCCTGCATCCCAATCAGATTCATGTCAGCCGCTGTGTCCCAATATAATATCAGTGTGGGTACATGTGGGTTTGTGTTCGCGAACTCATTGGGTGTGTCTGAGGCCGTGCACCCGCACAGGTGTCACATTGGGAGCAGTGGCTGTGTTCATGCAGCTGCTGCATCCCAATAGATAGCTATGGGCAGTGGCGGCCAGTCCACAAGGGGTGCAGGGGCACCGCCCCCTCAGCCCATGGTGCCGCCCCCCCGCCAGCTCACACCATCTATGTGGCCGCGCACTGTGCAGGGCGCTGGACCAATACGTTTCTACCAGGTCCGTCACCCCCTCACAGGCACGTGACCACATCCCGAGGCCCCAGTTGGCCAGTTTTATATTGTCCTTGGGGCACCTCGAGCCCTCTCACCTTGCGATGCCAGCAAATCGACAACGGCTTCTGGCTTCCCAGCCATTCAGAACCTGGAAAGAAGACCAGGTGAAAATAGAACCTGCGGCTTCAGACAGTCCAGTTGAGTTCCGCTGTAGGGTGAGTGCGGACCTGGAGGAGGTTGCCTGCGCCCTGAGCAAAATCCTCCAGCACCAGCCACCACTGGCTATGGGACTGCTGGCACTGGGATGCATGCAAAACCTGTGCATACCCATGACGGTAAAATGGGTGTAATCTCCCTATGTGAACGAGGCCTTATTTACATTCCAGAACTAAGGGCATAACATTTTCACACTGATACATTGTCTTTATTTAACTTACTGACCAGTTCACAATTTACCTTATTGTTCTTGTGTACAATATTACAAGATTGACTGCTTATACCATGAGATAAATAACCAATGTGTTTTTTTAGTTAATTGGTTTTTTTTTTTTGTAAGAACTATCTTGAAACAAATTCAGTTCAAGAGTGTAAAAAAACCAAGCATGCATCTGAAGTGTTACATAACATTGCACAGTATAGTTTTTTGCAGTATTTACAGAATTTGTGATATTTACCACAAATTTAAGCTTTCACTTCGATGGATTATTGCATATAATATATCACAAATATTGCATGAAATAATTGTTAATGAATTGGCCTTTGTGATGTTTATTCTCTGGATTCCAACATTTGTGCAGAACTAGCCCAGAAAGGGCATCCTGATCAAGAATTTTTACTTCATTCTGACTTTACTTTCTTGTTCTTTGTATAACTCATAAAATACTATGGCTGGATGCAGCAATGTTGGTGGGGGTCAGCAACATATCATTCATGATGAGAGCGAAATATTGACAGGAAACATGTGGCCTTTAAAAGGCTGATTTCCTGACCTGGGCTGCAACGAGTGCTATATCTTGGCCGCAGTGATCTTTACATGCAGACGAAGCAAACTCAAGTACTTAAAAGCAGCAACATTCTGGCGATGGAATACACTACTAAATATGAAACTTACATGACAGTACTTCCATTCTTACAGATCCAATTCTCTGTGTAAAAATAAATAAAATCAATGACATATCAGCACAAACTTGTATATTTTTACATAATCTTATCATTTTTATTTTTTTTTTTACATTAAGATATGATCACATGCTGTTATCAAACTCATCACCTGAGTAAAAAAAAGGATGCTTCATGTTTTTAAATATTCATGTGAAACAGAGAAACTCAATATGAACAATCTTTTCAATGTGTGTTGATGTCCTAAAATACAACTGTCATGACTGTACAGGGGTGCCTCTCTGAGGCTCTGAGGAAGAGGTACTACCTTAAAATGCATCAGCCGGGTTAAAGACAATAGGGACGTCTGGTGTGGACCAGTCTAGATATCTCCTTCTATTGATATGCAACATTTTACAAGTTTGTGAGTATTATTTTATAGATTTTAATTAAAGTTGTACAAAGGATAATGCGCTAGACCAGTGCGCCCTCTGTTTTGTTTTTTCACTTTAGTGCATGTGACTACCCCAGTCTGGTGTGGGCAGCAAGGCAGCACACATCCTAGTTCAACAAGCCTGGGCTCACATCTGTATGAAGCTCCTGTCCCCAAGCGCAGGATAATGCTTTCTTTGGTGGTTGACTGTAGGCATGACACACTTGTCTTTGTACTCCTCGCCTGGTTTCCCCCACACACACTTGACACCATCTGAACCAAATAAGTTTATCTTGGTCTCATCAGACCACAGGACATGGTTCCAGTAATCCATGTCCTTAGTCTGCTTGTCTATAGCAAACTGTTTGCGGGCTTTCTTGTGCATTATCTTTAGAAGAGGCTTCCTTCTGGGATGACAGCCAATTGGATGCAGTGTGCGGCGTATGGTCTGAGCACTGATAGGCTAACCCCCCACCCCTTCAACCTCTGCAGCAATGCTGGCAACACTCATACATCTATTTCCCAAAGACAACCTCTGGATATGTCGCTGAGCACGTGCACGCAACTTCTTTGGTCGACCATGGCAATTCCTGTTCTGAGTGGAACCTGTTTAAGCTCTGAGGAAGATGGAGCGCCTTCGAAACATGTCAGCTAGCAGCAGCCCCTATGTCCTCTCCTTCGTGATTCGGAGACTGCTGTCAGAATAGGACTGAATGCCCCAAATTGGTGGCTAAGATAAGCGAACATTCTTCACATGTTTGTGAGTATTTTTAATCTTTCTTTTAATAAACATTCTCTTGGGATAATGCACTAGGCCAGTGCGCACTTTCTTTCTTTATTATCTACTGAGTGTAACCTGTCCTGTTAAACCGCTGTATGGTCTTTGCAACCATGCTGCAGCTCAGTTTCAGGGTCTTGGCAATCTTCTTATAGCCTAGGTAATCTTTATGTAGAGCAACAATTCTTTTTTTCAGATCCTGAGAGAGTCCTTTGCCATGAGGTGCCATGTTGAACTGCCAGTGGCCAGTATGAGAGAGTGAGCGATAACAGCAAATTTAACACACCTACTCCCCATTCACACCTGAGACCTTATAACACTAACGAGTTACATGACACCGGGGAGAGAAAATGGCTAATTGGGCCCAATTTAGACATTTTAATTTAGGGGTGTACTTGCTTTTGTTGCCATCGGTTTAGACACTAATGGTTGTGGGTTGAGTTATTTTGAGGGGACAGCAAATTTACACTATTATTCAAGCTGTACACTCACTACTTTACATTGTAGCAAAGTGTCATTTCTTTAGTGTTGTCACATGAAATGATATGATAGAACATTTACAAAAATGTGAGGGGTGTACTCCCTTTTGTGAGATACTGTATATATATATATATATATATATATATATATATATATTTATATACACAGTATCTCACAAAAGTGAGTACACCCCTCACATTTTTGTAAATATTTGATTTCTGTCTTTCCATGTGACGACAATGAAGAAATGACACTTTGCTACAATGTAAAGTAGTGAGTGTACAGCTAGTATAACAGTGTAAATTTGCTGTCCCCTCAAAATAACTCAAAACACAGCCATTAATGTCTAAACCGCTGGCAACAAAAGTGAGTACACCCCTAAGTGAAAATGTCCAGATTGGGCCCAAAGTGTCAATATTTTGTGTGGCCACCATTATTTTCCAGCACTGCCTTAACCCTCTTGGGCATGGAGTTCACCAGAGCTTCACAGGTTGCCACTGGAGTCCTCTTCCACTCCTCCATCATGACATCACGGAGCTGGTGGATGTTAGAAACCTTGCGCTCCTCATCCTTCCGTTTGAGGATGCCCCACAGATGCTCAATAGGGTTTAAGTCTGGGGACATGCTTGGCCAGTCCTTAACCTTTACCCCCAGCTTCCTTAGCAAGGCAGTGGTCATCTTGGAGGTGTGTTTGGGGTCGTTATCATGTTGGAATACATCCATGCGGCCTAGTCTCCGAAGGGAGGGGATCATGCTCTGCTTCGGTGTGTCACAGTACATGTTGGCATTCATGGTTCCTTCAATGAACTGTAGCTCCCCAGTGCCAGCAGCACTCATGCAGCCCCAGACCATGACACTCCCACCATCATGCTTGACTGTAGGTAAGACACACTTTGTACTCCTCACCTGGTTGCTGCCACACACCCTTGACACCATCTAAACCAAATAAGTTTATCTTGGTCTCATCAAACCACAGGACATGGTTCCAGTAATCCATGTCCTTAGTCTGCTTGACTTCAGCAAACTGTTTGCGGGCTTTCTTGTGCATCATCTTTAGAAGAGGCTTCCTTCTGGGACAACAGCCATGCAGACCATTTTGATGCAGTGTGCGGCTTATGGTCTGAGCATTGACAGGCTCACCCCCACCACTTCAACCTCTGCAGAAATGCTGGCAGCACTCTTATGTCTGTTTCCCAAAGACAACCTCTGGATATGATGCTGAGTACATGCACTCGACTTCTTTGGTCGACCATGGTGAGGCCAGTTCTGAGTGGAACCTGTCCAGTTAAACTGCTGTATGGTCTTGGCCACTGTGCTGCAGCTCAGTTTCAGGGTCTTGGCAATCTTCTTATAGCCTAGGCCATCTTTATGTAGCGCAACAATTCTTTTTTCAGATGCCCAGAGAGTTCTTTGCCATGAGGTGCCATGTTGAACTTCCCGTGACAAGTATGAAAGAGGGAGAGCAATGACACCATATTTAACACACCTGCTCCCCATTCACACATGAGACCTTGTAGCACTAATGAGTCACATGACACCGGGGAGGAAAAATGGCTATTTGGGCCCAAATTGGACATTTTCACTTAGGGGTGTACTCACTTTTGTTGCCCGTGGTTTAGACATTAATGGCTGTGTGTTGAGTTATTTTGAGGGGACAGCAAATTTACACTGTTATACAAGCTGTACATTCACTACTTTACATTGTAGCAAAGTGTCATTTCTTCAGTGTTGTCACATGAAAAGATATAATAAATTATTTAAAAAATGTGAGGGGTGTACTCACTTTTGTGAGATACTGTATATATGAGACATATACACACTATATAGATATATAAACATATATATTCATATATAAATATACAGCCTATATATGGCCTTGTTCACGCAGGCATACTACTGTGTACACCTGTGTAAGGGCCATATGATATATTTTATTTTTATTGATACTTAACCACTTACCGACCGTGTGCCGCCTTTTTACTGCAGCAGCATGGCTCTATTCCGCGAATCACCGTAAATAGGCAGTGATTCGCAGACGCGCAGCTAGGGGGCGAGAGCGCGCCACCACTGGCACCGCTCTCGTGCCCGTCACACTCTGCAGGAATGTTCCCGTGGCTCGGGCGGACCCGATGTCTGCCAGCGAGCCGCGATGATCTGTCAGAGTGAAAGAACGATGTAAACACGGTGGTTCCCCGCTCTGTCAGTGGGGACATAAGCGATCTACTGATCCCTGTCACTAGGATCAGTTAGATCTCTTATGCCCAAGGTAGCCCAGCCCCCTCACAGTTAGAACACGCCCAGGGGACACAGTTAACCCCTTCCCTGCCCCCTGCAGGTTAACCCTTTCACTGCCAATGGCATTTACACAGTAATCAGTGCATTTTTATAGCACTGGCCGCTATATATGCCAATGGTCCCAAAAAAGTGTCAAAATAGTCCGACATGTCCGCCGCAATATCGCAGTACCGTTAAACATCGCACATCGCCGCCATTACTAGTAAAAAATAAGAAACAATAAAAACCCCAGAAATTAATTCTCATCATCCGTAAACACGGCAACTTTTGCGCACACCAATCAATTAACGGCGATTGCGATTTTTCTTACCAAAAATATGAGGAAGAATATAAATCGGCTTAAACCGATGAATAAATTAGTTTTTTTATATTTTTATTTATATTTTTATTTTTGGATTTGTATTTTAGCAATAAGTAAGAAATATTGTTTTTTTTTTGCAAAATTGTCGCTCTTTCTTTGTTTATAGCGGGGATCAGAAATGACGCAGCTGTGACCAAATACCACCAAAAGAAAGCTCTATTTGTGAATAAAAAAGGATGCAAATTTTGTTTGGGTACGTCGCAAATCTGCGTAATTGTCAGTTAAAACTACGCAGTGCCGAATCGCAAAAAGTGCTCTGGTCCTAACGTGGGAAATCCTTCCGGGGCTAAAGTGGTTATAAAGGCTCAAGGTTTTTTTACCTTCGTGCACTCTATGCATGAAGGTAAAAAAATCTTCCCTGTGCAGCAGCCCCAGCCCCCCATAATACTTACCTGAGCGCCCTCTCAATCCAGCAATGTACACAAGAGCAGCAGTTTTCTGGGGATTGCATTGACTGAGACAGCAGCAAAAGAGGAGAGAGAGGGGATGGGGCTGAGCCACGGCTCTGTGTGAATGGACACACAGAGCCTTGGCTCGGAAACAAGCCAGCCTGGTGCCCCCATTGCAAGCTGATTGCTCTGGGGCACTCTGCCAGAGGGAGGGGCCAAGAGCGCAGACGACGGACCCAAGAAGAGAATGTGGGCTGGTCTGTGCAAAACCACTGCACAGAGCAGGTGAGTGTGACATGTTTGTTAGTTTAAAATAAATCACATTAATGATTTAATTAAATCATTACATTAAAAACTATATTTAATTATACAGTGATATTTTATTTTTTTTAATTACTTTTTTTTTTTAAAGCCCTAAGATGTGGTTCTAACTCATGGACTATACTATTAGTTTCTATTATATCTCATTTATTTAAAGGTTTGATTTATTATTCAATATTCTTATTTTTATACTTTAATTTATTTTTACGTTTTCAGAATGGTATATAGCTGCATGACAGATAAGCTGATTTAATTTTTTGACTATATTACCAATATTTTGGACCAGGGTGGTGCTGTTGACATAGCATAGACCAGTCACTTAGTGGTGTACCAAAAGGCTCTGTACTGGGTCCTGTTCTATTTAACCACTTGCCGACCGCCGATCGGCATCTGACGGCGGCAAAGTGGCTCGTTCCCGCAAATCGCCGTCATACGACGGCGGCTGCGGGAACGTGTATAGTGAGCGCGCACGCGCCGCCGGAGGCGCGCCCGCGCGCTCACTGTGTCCAGGGGGGGCCAGGGAGCGGGTGCGGCGGCTTCGATTGCCGCCGGCCACCCGCGATGCCCCCCCCCCCGCTGAGAATGAGCGGAGGTCCGTGTATGTAAACACGGACCTCCGCTCTGTGTGAGGGGAGAAGGGCTGTGATCACAGCCTTCCTTTACGTGAAGGCTGTGACCACTTCCCTTCCCCAGATAGGCAGTCCCCCATACAGTTAGAACACGCCCAGGGAACATAGTTAACCCTTAGCGCGCCCCCTGCAGGTTAACCCCTTCACTGCCAATGGCATTTACACAGTAATCAGTGTATTTTTATAGCACTGATCGCTGTATAAATGCCAATGGTCCCAAAAAAGTGTCAAAACGTTCCGACATGTCCGCAGCAATATCGCAGTACCGCAAAAAATCGCAGATCGCCGCCATTTTTAGTAAAAAATAAAAAAAAATTAAAAACCCCAAAAATGAATTCTCATCATCCGTAAACGCGACCACTTTTGCGCAAACCAATCAATAAACGCCGACTGCGATTTTTTTTTATCGCAAATATGAGGAAGAATATAAATCGGCCAAAAACGGTGAAAAAAAATGTTTTTTATATTTTTTTTTGGATTTGTATTTTAGGAAAAAGTAAGAAATTTGGGTTTTTTTGCAAAATTGTCGCTCTTCTTTTGTTTATAGCGGCGATCAGAAATGACGCAGCGGTGATCAAATACCACCAAAAGAAAGCTCTATTTGTGGGAAAAAAAGGACGCAAATTTCGTTTGGGTACAACGTCGCACGACCGCGCAATTATCAGTTAAAGCGCCGAATCGCAAAAAGGGCTCCGGTCCTAAAGCTGGAAATCCTTCCGGGGCTGAAGTGGTTAATCTCTATGTAAGTGATATAACTAAGGGTTTCTTGGACAAGGTATGTCTCTTTGCTGATGATACAAAGGTGTGTAGTAGAGTTGATATCCCTGGAGGTGTCTGTAACATGGAACATGATTTGGCATTGCTGAAAGATTGGTCAAAGCAGTGGAGACTGCAGTTCAATATTTCTAAATGTAATATAATGCATCTAGGGATTAAGAATCCTCTTACAGAGTACATCATTGGGGGTACAGTGTTAGCCAGCACTACAGAAGAAAAAGATTTGGGGGTGCTTATTTCAGATGATTGCAAATTGAGCAAACAGTGTGACCAGGCAGTAGGAAAAACAAATAAAATTCTAGGATGCATCACTAGAGGGATCACCAGCAGGACGAAGGAGGTTCTGATTTCCCTATATAGATCTTTAGTGAGACCTCACTTAGAATACTGTGTCCAGTTCTGGAGGCCTCACTTACACAATATTGATAAGATAGAACGAGTCCAGAGATAGGTAACAAAAACAGTGAAAGGTCAGGGGGATGAAGCATATTGAGAGTGACTTCAGGAACTTAATATGTACAGTCTGGAGGAAAGAAGGGACAGGGGAGACATGATTGAAACCTTCAAATACATCAAGGGGGTGAATAAGGTTCAGGGGGGCAGTTTTTTAAATATAAAACCAAAATCAAGAACATGACCTCAAAGTATCTGGAGGCATGTTCAAAACTAACTTTAGAAAGTATTATTTTACTGAAAGGGTAGTTGATACTTAAAATAAACTTCCAAAGGAGGTAGTGAGACAGTCAACAATAAATGGTTTCAAACATACTTGGGACAAACAGATCTATACTCAGGCAAAAAAGTTAACGAAAAAAATAAAAACTAACAAACAAAAACAAAAAAAAAAAATGGGCAGATTTGATGGACTTTTTTTCTGCCTGTAACTATTCTATGTTTCTAGGTTCAACCATTTCACTATACACCATTAATAATAAAAAATACATGCCTGATTATTGTTTAAATATTAACCACTTCCACACTGCCTACCGTATATTCATGGCTGCAATGGGGACTTGTCCCGCAAATCGCCGTAAATAAGCGGCGATCTGCGGGTAGCTGCTAGGGGGCGCGCGCGTGCCGTACTCCTGAGGAGTGTGCCCGCGGTTTGGGCGGACCCGATGTCTGCCGGCGAGCCGCGATAAGCGGCCACAGCAAAAGAACGGGGAACCACCGATTTAAACACGGCAGTTCCCCGCTCTGTCAGTGCGGGCATAGGAGATCGATCCCTGTCACTGGGATCAGTTAGATCTCTTATGCCCATGGTAGCCCAGCCCCCCCACAGTTAGAACACGCCTAGGGAACACAGTTAACCCCTAGATCTCCCCCTGCAGGTTAACCCCTTCAATGCCAGTGACATTTATACAGTAATCAGTGGATATTTAAATTTCTGATCACTGTATAAATGTCATTGGTTCCAAAAAAGTGTCAAAATAGTCCGGCATGTCCGCCCCAATATCGCAGTACCGTTATAAATCGCAGATCGCCGCAATTACTAGTAAAAAAAATTAAAAACATAAAAACCCCAGAAAGGAATTATCATCCGTAACACTTTTGCGCAAACCAATCAATAAACGCGATTGTGATTTTTTTTTTACCAAAAATATGAGGAAGAATATAAATCGGCCAAAACCGATGAAAAAAAATGTTTTTTTATATATTTTTTTTGGATTTGTATTTTAGCAAAAAGTAAGAAAAACAATTTTTCTTGCAAAATTGTCGGTCTTCTTTTGTTTATAGCGGTGATCAGAAATGACGCAGAGGTGATCAAATACCACCAAAAGAAAGCTCTATTTGTGGGAAAAAAAGGACGCAAATTTTGTTTGGGTACAACGCCGCACGACCGCGTAATTGTCAGTTAAAGCGACGCAGTGCCGAATTGCAAAAAGTGCTCTGGTCCTAACCTGGGAAATCCTTCCGGGGGTGAAGTGGTTAATAATTAGAATGTTGTATAGTTATTGGGGGTGTTTGTTAATTGTGAATGTGGGGGCTTTAACTTTAACCACTTAGGGACCGGAAGAATTTCCGCCTTAATGACCAGGCCATTTTGTGTGATACTGCACTGCGTCGCTTTAAGTGACAACTGCGCAGTCGTGCAACTTTGTACCCAAACAAAATTGACGCCCTTTTTTTCCCCATAAATAGAGCTTTCTTTTGATGGTATTTGATCACTTCTGCGGTTTTTAAAAGAGCGACAATTTTGGAAAAAAAGACAATATTTTTTACTTTTTGCTATAATACATATAAAAAAAAAAAGAAAAAAAGAAGGGATTCCTCAGTTTAGGTTGATACATATTCTACTACATATTTTTGGTTTAAAAAAATTGCAATAATCGTATATTGATTGGTTTGCGCAAAAGTTATAGCGTCTAAAAAATAGGGAATAGATTTGTGGCATTTTTATTATTTTTTTTACTTTACTAGTAATGGCGGCGATCAGCGATTTTTAGCGGCACTGCGACATTGCGGCAGACAGATTGGACACTTTTGACACTTTTTTGGGACCAATGACATTTATACAGCGATCAGAGCTAAAAATAGTCACTGATTACTCTATAAATGTCACTGGCAGGGAAGGGGTTAACACTAGGGGGCGATCAAAGGGGTTAAGTGTTCCCTAGGGAGGAGTTTCTAACTGTGGGGGGAGTGGACTGACAGAGAGAGCGCTGTTCCCAATCACTGGGAACAGCAGATTTCTCTCCACTTCCCTGTCAGAATGAGGATGTTTGTTTACACTGACAGATCCCCATTCTGGCTCTCTGTGGAGCGATTCCAGGTAGCCAGTGGACATTGCGGCCGCCGGCCATGTGCCTCGGCTCCGGCCACGTGCCGCGGGCACGTGCTTGCCTACAATCCCCATTTGCGCGCCCGACGTACAATGACGGCAGTTCGCAGGAACAAGCCACTTTGCCACAGTATAACTGCGGCTGCTGGGGCTTAAGTGGTTAATATGTTTATATTAAGAAGTTTCTTTATAAGGTGAATGTTGTTTTAGCCCTGGTTCACACTGACACGATTTGGCGGCAATAGCCGGCAAGGGCACCGTTCTAATCAGTGCGATGCCGCACCGATTTCAAAAAGTAGTTCTTGTACTACTTTGTGCGATTTCCAGATGCCTGTGAAGTCGCCGCTGAAATCAGGACTGACATGTGGGAATGTCAGCCGAACTTGCACCATTTCATTCCTGCACTCACTGTGAACCTGGGCTCACTTTCACTTTTCATTCACGTTACTGAAATATATCACTCTATAGTGTATACTTGTCTCAATTATGAGCAATACATGCCATTTCTATCTGCTGCTTCGTTCCGCTGCTATCAGCATGAATCACTTCTAACATGTTTTCCTGACACCAAGAGGAAAATGGCATCGGAGAGGGATCTCCAGTAGAGTGAAAGTCTTAGCTCTGTTCCTGTGAGCTGTATGAAGGGGGGAGGGTATCTCTTCCCTTCAATCAGCTCTCGGAGCTCTCCTCGGTGAGCTCTGCAGTGTGTAATTTCAGCTCTCCACCCCCTTTTTTCTGAACTCTTAGACAAGCTTATATATTCAGCATTTTGAACAGGTGTAGAGGAGAGTAAGCTACAGATAAACAGGTACAACTTATGTAGGAGGATTTGTTTAATCTCTGAGTATCACCCAAGGCCAGTGATACACTGGATATTTGTAAGGGTTCACAACCACTTTAAGAGAAGTGATCTACACTGCTACATAAACCAGCATTCAGAGGTGAACTGTTTACTCTGACAATGTTGGCTATCCTATCAGAGGTGATTTACCGCTGCTTAATAAGCAGACAGCATCATGTCTTTGGGTAACTTTGATTTTTTTTTTTTTATTTGTTGCAATTATTTATTTTCTTGTTAGGACAGTAATTAGGATTGAAGGACTAGATCAGGGATATGCAATTAGCGGACCTCCAGCTGTTGCAGAACTACAAGTCCCATGAGGCATAGCAAGACTCTGACAGCCACAAGCATGACACCCAGATGCAGAGGCATGATGGGACTTGTATTTTTGCAACAGCTGGAGGTCTGCTAATTGCACATCCCTGGACTAGATCATTCCATGGTAAAATCAGCAAAAATGCCTGTGTTAGTAGACACACAGGACATGAAATAAGTTGAAGTGGGCTGGTATAAACAAAAGTCCCCTGCAAGGTACGTTCTTATGTTTTTGGTTTTTTTTTACCTTGCAAGTGAAAAGATTTTGAAGTAAAACTATTTCATTGGTCAATGTGCACTAGAAAAGGCCAGAAACTGTTAAAACTTGATATAACCATACTGATGTGTAAATTGTAGTAACTCGTAGCATCCAATCATAATGCAGTGTACTGTAATAAGATCAGTGAGTGATGAGTTCTGATTGTTTTCTGTGTATTACTGCACTTTACACTGCACTTTACCCTGCTTTGCCGACTAAGTTAAAAATAATCTTATGTAGTCACTTGGCTATCAACACTTAACAGCAGTTAGTTCTCATAAGCAATGTTGGTTAGGAGACCATTTAATGATAAATAAATACATTGAATTGATATACAGACTTTTGATGTAAAACCGACAGCAGATGCCCAAAGCCACCAGACTTATGAGCATTACGACAATGGCTACGACAAGCCAGAGTTCACCTGTGGCCATTGTCTCCTGTGCACTGTTCCTGAAAAAGAATAATGATATTAGTAACAAGCAAATGTTGATTGCCTGTACTGGACATGAAATAGCATTAAGTTATACATATATATACAGTGGGGCAAAAAAGTATTTAGTCAGCCACCAATTGTGCAAGTTCTCCCACTTAAAAAGATGAGAGAGGCCTGTAATTTCCATCATAGGTTCACTTCAACTATGAGAGACAGAATGAGAAAAAAAAAATCCAGAAAATCACACTGTCTGATTTTTAAAGAATTTATTTGCAAATTATGGTGGAAAATAAGTATTTGGTCACCTACAAAAAAGCAGGATTTCTGTCTCTCACAGACCTGTAACTTCTTCTTTAAGAGGCTCCTCTGTCCTCCACTTGTTACCTGTATTAATGGTACCTGTTTGAACTCGTTATCAGTATAAAAGACACCTGTCCACAACCTCAAACCGTCAGACTCCAAACTACACTATGGCCAAGACCAAAGAGCTGTCAAAGGACACCAGAAACAAAATTGTAGACCTGCACCAGGCTGGTAAGACTGAATCTGCAATAGGTAAGCAGCTTGGTGTGAAGAAATCAACTGTGGGAGCAATTATTAGAAAATGGAAGACATACAAGACCACTGATAATCTCCCTCAATCTGGGGCTCCACACAAGATCTCACGCCGTGGGGTCAAATTGATCACAAGAACAGTGAGCAAAAATCCCAGAACCACACGGGGGGACCTAGTAAATGACCTGCAGAGAGCTGGGACCAAAGTAACAAAGGCTACCATCAGTAACACACTACGCCGCCAGGGACTCAAATCCTGCAGTGCCAGACGTGTCCCCCTGCTTAAGCCAGTACATGTCCGGGCCCGTCTGAAGTTTGCTAGAGAGCATTTGGATGATCCAGAAGAGGATTGGGAGAATGTCATATGGTGAGATGAAACCAAAATAGAACTTTTTGGTAAAAACTCAACTTGTCGTGTTTGGAGGAGAAAGAATGCTGAGTTGCATCCAAAGAACACCATACCTACTGTGAAGCATGGGGGTGGAAACATCATGTTTTGAGGCTGTTTTTCTGCAAAGATAGCAGGACAACTGATCCGTGTAAAGGAAAGAATGAATGGGACCATGTATCGTGAGATTTTGAGTAAAAACCTCCTTCCATCAGCAAGTGGCTGGGTCTTTCATCATGACAATGATCCCAAACACACCGCCCGGGCAACAAAGGAGTGGCTTCGTAAGAAGTATTTCAAGGTCCTGGAGTGGCCTAGCCAGTCTCCAGATCTCAACCCCATAGAAAATCTTTGGAGGGAGTTGAAAATCTGTGTTGCCCAGCGACATCCCCAAGACATCACTGCTCTAGAGGAGATCTGCATGGAGGAATGGGCCAAACTACCAGCAACAGTGTGTAAAAACCTTGTGGAGACTTACAGAAAAGCTTGACCTCTGTCATTGCCAAAAAACGGTACATAACAAAGTATTGAGAACTTTTGTTATTGACCAAATACTTATTTTCCACCATAATTTGCAAATAAATTCTTTAAAAATCAGACAATGTGATTTTCTGGATTTTTTTTCTCCCTCTGTCTCTCATAGTTGAAGTGTCCCTATGATGGAAATTACAGGTCTCTCTCATCTTTTTAAGTGGGAGAACTTGCACAATTGGTGGCTGACTAAATACTTTTTTGCCCCACTGTATAAATTTACATGGTTATACAAGCTGTACACTCACTACTTTACAGCAAAGTGTAATTTCTTCAGTGTTGTCACATGAAAAGATAGAATCAAATATTTACAAAAATGTGAGGGTGCACTCACTTTTGTGAGATACTGTATGTTCCAATGATACTACACCTGTAAATGTTAAATATGATGATGAAAATGTATTGGCAATAATGGTGGTCACTCGCAGTGCTGCAAAGGCAGCCGAGGTGCAGGCCCTGGTCGCAGAACAGCAAGAGGAGGTCTCTGAGCCCTCTCCTTGTTCTGACCCAGTGGACTCCACCTCTGTTGAGCCTCAGCAGCTGTCTTTGCCACAAGATTGCTGGCTGGGACTTATTTGTTCAGGATTTGAGGCAGTACTGCAGACAGACCAAACAGTAGCACAGCTCAGGAGTCTAGCTGATCGCCCCCTGCAGAGAGTGACAAACAAAAGGTTTACTGGGACAAAGGAAAACTGTACAGAGAGGGTTTACCTGCAGAGGGGAATGAGGCTGACCTAGGTAGCAGGCAGCTTGTTGTACCCAGTCAATTCAGGGGACAGCTACTAAAAGTGGCTCACGAGATTACCCTAGCAGGGCACTTGGGGTCACTAAGACCCGGGGAGGTTAATACATAACTTTTATTGGCCTACCATGCTCCCTAACATAGCTGATTATTGTCGGTCCTGTGTTAGCTACCAGCAAGTTGGCAAGGTAGGAGATGTGCACAGGGCGCCGCTAAAACCTTTGCCTGTGATTGATGAACCTTTTAAGAGGCTGGCCGTGGATATTGTTGGGCCTCTAGCCATCCCTAACAGTTCAGGCAAACGTTATATCCTGACAGTGGTCAACTATGCCACTCGTTACCCAGAGGCGGTGGCTCTCTGCTTCCTCCGGGCAGACAAGGTCGCTGATGCTCTACTAGGAATCTTCACCAGGGTAGGATTTCCGGCCGAGCTCATTAGCGATCAAGGCCCCCAGTTTGTGTCTGACTTAATGCAATGCTGTCATGAAATACAGATGACGCATATCATGGTCAGTCCTTATCATCCACATACAGCTTGCGTGAGCAGTTCAATGGCACTTTGAAACAAATGTTGCGCACTTTTGTGGAGTCCCAGGGCAAGGTCTGGGAACGATATCTGCCTCATCTGCTGTTTGCTTACAGAGAGGTGCCCCAGGAGGCTTTTCGCCATTTGAACTTCTGTACGGACAGATGGTAAGAGGGCCCCTGGACCTAATCTGTGAGACCTGGGAGATCCAGAGGTCTCTGTTGTGGATTACATCCTAAAATTCTGAGATAAAATTGAGACGGTGGGAGTTGTGCGGGAAAACCTGACACAGGCCCAGACCAGGCAGAAATGTTGGTATGACTGCAATGCTAGGGAGCGGACATTGGTCAGCTGATGTATGTTCTGCTTCCCTTGCAGCAGAACAAACTCCAAGCAGCATGGGAAGGCCCGTACACCATCACCCAGCGTCTGAATGGTGTCACCTACTTGGTCAGGTTGGGAGAAGGGAGTAGAAGGCAGAAGGCCTTTCATGTGAACATGATCAAAGCCCATCATGAGCGCATGGCCTATGTCATGCCGGTCTGCAGCAGGCCGGAGCCTGAAGAGGCTGATCCACTTCTAGACCTACCAGCATGACACCCTATATCACAATCATGGATCTGAGCAGAGGGTACTGGCAAATTCTTCTGGCCCCTGAGACTCGGGAAAAGTCAGCCTTCATCACCCCATTCGGGTTGTTCGAAATTACCATCATGCTGTTTGGGATGAAGAATGCCCCAGCTACCTTCCAGAGGGTCATGAACGACTTACTGGAAGGGTTGGAAACCTTTGCAGTAGCCTACATGGATGACATCGCTGTGTTCAGCCCTACCTGGGAGGAACACCTGGTGCACCTGTCAAAGGTCCTGGACCAACTGACAGTGGCCAATCTGACTGTCAAACCCAGTAAGTGTCAGATAGGCATGACTGATGTCCAGTACTTGGGACACCAGGTAGGAGGAGGCACCCTGAGACCCGAGACAGGGAAGGTTGAGGCCATCCTGGTCTGGGACAAAAAAGAAAAAGGCTATGGGGCTTTAAATGAGGTGTGTCATCGCAACCCCGGAATGGAGACAATCGGATTTATTCCTCTCCATTCCGGGGTTGCGATGCGCCACAGCTCCTCCTCCCTCCTCACCTTCTCCCTGTGGTGGGGGCGGGGTGGACCTCTGACGCATCGGCGTCATGTCTAGACGCACCGCACGGGGCGTCATCTGACGCCGTGATGCCGTGACGTCCCTTTTCATTCTCACGCCTACAGATGGGATGGGCGTGGTCTCACTGTGGACGTTGGCGCCGCAGGCGGCCCGCACTCTCCCTCAGCTGCAACAGCGTTGCATGACTTTGGCGGGAACCTGCCCCTTGCTGCGGGTACATCTGCTCTGGCCAACCGGATTGTCCCTCCACATGAGCCTACCACCGGTCATTTTGATTCCTTGGTTTTTTTCCATCTGCTCATAGCATCCCAATTGGCATGTTTTTCATCATTCTATTTAGGTTCATTTTCCATTCACATTTTCACACTCACCAACCCCATATGGGAACACATATATCTTAGATAATTATCACATTTTCACACTCTATTTGTTTTATCTCTTTTCACATTCTTGTAGATCAGTTTGTCCGATCAACATGCTTTCATCATTCACTTGGGCTGTGCAGTGACGCTCTGGTTGGCCCTTTGGCTGGTTTCCTTGTGGCATCCTTGTTTGGGGATGATTTCATGCCTCAACCCCGGATCAGGCAGATGTCCGGGGCCGCATCAAATCCCATTCTTGGGCTGGGTACAGCCTGAGAGCTGTTTTGTGAGTAACGAAGATGCTATTTCTGATACTTCCCTTCTTTGAGAGGGCAGTGTACACTAATGGTCCTCTTTTTTTACCCATTGTTTTAGTACCTTATGCAATATACTCCTGATGAGTGGCTGAAATGCCATGAAACGCGTAGAGGTTCTATCAAGCGTGCCAAGACAAGTCTGGTTTTTACCCAGTTTTTTATTCATCAAGTTACTCAATCTGTTTGTGTGTATCATGAATTCTGGTGGCCAATCATGGTCCCATATTTACTTGTATATATATTGTATGTAATTTTATTGTCCTCATTGATTTATATCATGTGATTTTACTTTTCTGAATTATCATGGATATGTTTATATATGCATTTTTCTGATTAAAATCCTATTTATCAATGAAAACAAATGTGTTTTTTGGGATCATGACATATCTAATGTGATTATGGCAGTTAAACATCAGAAACATGAATTTCATGCACACAGCTATATGTTATTAACTATCTACAATGACACACCTCATTTAAAGCCCCATATCCTTTCTTTTTCATCCCAATACTAGGGGTGGAGGCCTGCCATTGTTGGTTGTGTAGGGTCACACATTTTTTATGATATTGGCCATCCTGGTCTGGCCTACACCTCAAACCATAAAGCAGGTTATGTCATTCTTGGGCACAGCTGGCTACTATAGGAAGTTTGTATGTAACTATAGTAGCCTGGCGAAACCTCTTACCGACCTAACCAAAAAGAAACTGCCCAAGGTGGTGTCTTGGACACCAGAATGTGAGAGGGCATTTCAGGCCTTGAAGGAGGCGCTGGCCAGCACCCCTGTGCTACAGGCTCCAGGCTTCACCTGCTGTTTCCAAGTCACACTGATGTCTTTACCTATGGGTTGAGTGTAGTCTTGAGCCAAGTGGATGATGCCAGAGAGGAGCATCCTATCCTCTACCTGAGTCGGAAGCTGCTTTCCAGGGAAGTAGCATACACCATGATCAAAAAGGAGTGTCTTGCGATCGTGTGGGCTCTCCAGAAGTTGCAAATGTACATTTATGGATGTCACTTCACTGTGATCACCGATCATAATCCCTTGAGCTGGCTAAATCGTGTTGCTGGGGAAAATGGCAAACTACTTTGGTGGAGCTTAATTATTCAGCAATACGATTTCACCACCCAGCATAAGAAAGGCAGCACCCATGGCAATGCTGATGGGTTGGCACGACAAGCTGAGCCCGCAGGAGTCGGTTGTGTCAAGAGGGAAATGGCGGTTCCCTCCCATGCAACCACCCGAGGAAGGAGGTGTAATGGTCTTGCGTACAGGGCTGAGGCCTAGCTGTATGCATAAAAGCCATTTTGTCATGTCTCATGCTCACCATGTTGATATGCGGAGGGCAGCTCACAGTGTCCTTGCCCCCCACCCTTTTTTCTTTCAGTTATCCAATACACAAACTGGTGACTGAGGCCAGACATCCCTTATCAGTTTCCCAATACACATCTCCGGGTCCATAAAACTGTCTGCCTAGTGCTTTAGTGACTAGAAAGTTAACAGGCACCTGTCATAAAAAGCTCAATCCACTTAAGATGCAGCCAGTTTAGCAGTCTAATCCTGAAACATCAGCATGTGTTATAACTTCTAAAATAATAATAGCACAGACATAACATGGACATATTTAGTTTCCTCTGATAATTTGTAATGTTTCAAGTCCAGACACCCCTATGTCAGATCATGTGGGGAACCACTGGTAAGTCTTCTTCCTCCTAGATAACATAGACATCGGAAACCTGTCATGTTTATATTTGATTTGAAGCAACTTTCATGCTGAACCATAATATTGATGTTAGCAGTCTGTAAACAATAGCGATGCAGAGATATGAATATTTATCACAAACTGTACCTGGGACATGGGCATGAAATGGTGACCTCCCAGTAACCAACCCTCCGATGCTAATTGGTCAAGAGGCTATCTGTCAACGCCCCTTTGATCCCAAAGAAAAAAGAGGTGCCAAGGACAGTTTGACAGTTCTCTTTTTACCATCAAACCACAAACATCTGACAAGTTTGAGAACCATCATTGACCAAGCTCTGTTCAACCCAAGGACATTGATTGCAAGTGCCTTTCCTTCTTAAATTGAGCATGCATTGAGCTATGCAGATCAACAGAGATAATGAGAACAAGCTCTTAGAAAGACACTTTATGCCAAACTTTTGTGTCATACAGGAGTTAACTTACTGTTGATTTTTGTTCCATTAAGCTATGGCAATAAAACCTGGAAGCTGATTGGTTTCTATGCAGAGCTGCACCAGATTTTGCACTTTCCAGCTTTATTAAATCCCCCAAAATGTTTATAATTTAAATAAACCCTAATACCATGGTGTGGATGATGGTCAAAGTCACAGGGGTGAAGTTATTTTACTAAAGTGCAAAACCTAACTATTTATGTAGGCAATACGTAATGTCATTGTTGCCTTGATATCCTACAGGTACTCTATGGCCTGTGAATCTTATATGCATTTCGAGGCCAAGACCTCTTCCTCAGAGCCTACTAGTAGGCTCTGAGGAAGAGGTCTTGGACTCGAAACGTGTAAGACTGTCTGCACAGGACACCACCAGTGTACGGCAGAGAAGGATACATAGATGAAATGCACTCAATGCTTTCAATCTGAACTTGTTTGTGAGTATGTTTTTAGGACTTTTTATTAAACTTTTGTGATTGAGGATAATGCGCTAAGTCAGTGTGCCCTTGTGTGTTCTTTGTCTTATACACAAATGTCTTATGGTTTTCTTACATGTTTGAATAACGCATTTATTGAATCTGTGAAGTGCTTTGTTCTGCTTCGTTTTGTGTGTTTATTTTATAGTTTTGAGATCAGATATTTCTCTTTCTGATATTTTTTATGGTTACATATTTGTCTTTGTATTGACAAAAAATATTTAATAAAAAAATGACCTAATTTAAAAAAAAAAAAGCCTAATACTAAGGAAATATTCAGCAGAAAATGGTTACATCTCTGAAGAAACAACTGTAATCAGTATTGTTTTAAGAAATGGTGATGAGACAGCAAGCAGTATTTGTTAGAGGAACTGCAATGTTTATAATAATCAGATCATCTGGTCGCAGCACTGTAAGTAATTTGGTATGTTTCTGCCTCCTTAAACCATTATTTCAATTATTTTAGTCTCCCAATGCTTCAAGCAGATTTTGTTAAATTACAGTCAAATCACTACAAACATTAATTTTGCTCTAAAATACCCTAGCCACTCTAGATCTAAAGGGAAATTAAAGCAGATCTTCACACCAGAATTTAACTTTCCTCCCTGCACTTCTTATATCTGTGCATTAAAATATGTACCTGTGCAATTGTAAGTCTTTGATAAATTCCGCTCTACCATTGTACAAGGTTGTTCATAATAGTAGAGACCGCCTCACTAAATTTGCCAGTCTGGTCTCCCTGAGTGGCGAACTCTGACACAGTGACTCAGGTCTGATTACTACCTTCATTGATATTCTCCTGCGGAACCAGTCACGTAATACTCTGGCTCTTCATTTCTACACCCCACCCACTCATGTTATCTGTACAAGGGCTACTTCCATCTCATATCTTTAATATTTGAATCATACCTTCTGTTATTACCGCACAAGATCCTGCTGGTCTTGTACACGTTGGGGAACTGGGACCATAGTTGATACGGGCCCCTCTCTGGCATGACAAGTCCATAGCAAGTGCCCACTAATGCATGCCTACGTGGCAGATTTTTGGGATGGAACACAACTTCCGACAGTTCCCTGAATGAACTGCAAATGATTCATTTTTTGTGTTGTACTGTACTGTATTTTGTACATATATGCCTTAAAATTAATAAATAAAACGTGTTAAAGAAAAAAATATGTACCTGTTTTTTTTGCGGCCTCAATTAAACTTTAGTTAAAATAAAAAAATGAGGACACCAACCTGGCTGTGCTGCCTGGCAGGGTTGTGTAAATCATAAGACTAAATGGACAAAGAAACAAATAATTTAGCAGGTCAAAAAAGAGGTCAGCTGTGTATTGAAATACTTGCTTGGAATTCAGCTTTAAATGGAAACTTCCAAAAGCATGCGTAGGAACCCGTTATGATTATAATGAAGCTGAACATACAAAAAAGGACCTAGCTTATCCCTCTGGAAATTCTTTTATCCCCACTGCACATTTTAATATTCCATGAATGCTGGAGGAGGTGCATAATGAGTAAAAGGTTTATCTTTGTTTATGCAACCATGATCAGTAGGTTACTCAATTTTCCAACACCCTTTAGATTGAGAGTTAGTTGCACACTCCTGTAAAAATGTTAGTGTCACTTGATGCTTAAGTCTTAAGGACTTTTCCCATAGCCATCCACAGCATGTCCATAATGTGTCTTCTTAGGATTTCCATTGTGTCTATGGAGGGATCCTTGAGAAGACAAAATACATTATTGCTTAGGAAACTGCTCATCTGTACCTTATTCAGTTGTTCCTAGAATGTTATGGGAGACAGATAGAGATGCCAACAGATGTCTAAACAAGCCCTAAATCTGTAATTAAGAAAAAAAATAAATAAATATGTGAACTAAACTAAAAGAAGCACTGGAAAAATAAAATGGTGATATTTTGACTCCATGAAGATCACGTATCTGAAATGAACACTTGGATTCCCCATATGGGAATTATAAAAAGAGTATATAAAGAAATTAGCCTCAATAAAACTCTCTTGTATTATGATACATGAACACCTTTCGGCCATTTTGAATGGTGAGGTGTGAAACTGTTTGAGAAAGTCTGGAACCCCTGGATCAATTATATTGCAGGTGATTCCCGAGCTGGTTTGGCTTAGGCCATTCCCTGAAAAGGAGTGTGGGTGCACAGGTAATCTATCTTACTTCCTTTTTCTTTCTTGTCTTCAGATCTTTCTGTCTATTCTCTACACTGCAGAACGCCCCTATTAGTTTTAAGGGGGAAGATTTTTCTATTTGAAATATGAGATTACTCACCCTCAATTAGGAGGTTATGTATGCTGAAGCATATACTAGGAGAGCCAAGATACTTGGCTCAAATCTATTTCCGTTTTCGCCAGATTATCATTCGGTTAGAATTGTATTGCATTGATCCTAAAATTTGCAATTTAAAAATTACCTTATCTTCTGGTTTCGTTATATTGCAATAATATGTCAGTAGTAACCTCTTGCTAACTATTTGGTTATATTGTTAATGTATTTTGTGTGGGAGAGGATCAGTGGCATAGAATCTACATGTCGATACCATGCAATGTTAATTGTATTTCTTTCTTGTCCTTGAAAATCTTAATAAACATTGATAAAGTAAAATTAGCCCCAATCTCATTACAGCCAAGGAACTACATGAAATAATTGTCAGGTCCCAGGGAACGTCTGCTAGAAATGATTACAGCCACAACTCACCAATGGTGTGAATAAAAGCATAAACATAGTGACGTACTTAGGATATTTGAAACATAATGAGCACCATTTTTTAGTTTAAATTAATTTTTTTCTAAGTTTTCAAAAGTCATAACAAAATATTGCTTCAGTCCATCTACTGACATATGAATAATTCAATCTTACCTTGACAGTAAATAGGTAGGGAAAAAGAGGGATGGAGTAAAAGAGGGTAGCAAAGAATTGGGAGAATTGGGAGAGAGCCAGACACTCAGCCTGGGTCAACTTCAGCTAGCTATTTTATAACGAGGTATCTAAGGCATTTTTATACTCTCTATGAAAAATCTATTTTCAGTAGTAATCATGAAATGAAACAAAAAATAACAATCAGAAAAGAAACTCGCACAATGTTACAGTAATTGCCGCGTCTCTACATTTGTGATCAATGGAAAAATGCCTCCTTTACATTGATGGTCATATTAGTGTGGAGAAGGACCCCTTTTCCTTGGTAAAATTACAGATGAATTTATCACAGTAACTAAAAATTACACTAGCTGTAATCTTTTGCAATTTAATTTCCTGTTCTATGTAACATGAATCAACAGCAGGATAATTAGGAGTCCTTAGGTCAATGTTTAGTTTAACATTTATCTTTTTTCACTATTTTTGTAAGAAATAAGCATTTGAAAGGTTAGGAAATATAGAAGCACCTGATGAAGAAACCTGATGTGTTTTGAAAACTTGCATAATTGAACCAATATAGGGTATAACTCCAAACTTTCTGCACTGACCAGTTACTAACACTTTGCTATTACTACAAAGTAGGTGTATAATCATTAACACTCTGTTTAAGTATACTCGTGGAAAATTGTTTTAAAACGTTGTCCTATTGTAATACTACACTATAAAATTATACACATTATACTATAACGTCTACAAACAGTATTAATATATTACTAACTTACTTGCTTTTATTCAGGTTTCTATTAATGATGTCCCATCGTGAATGTAGGTTGATGGCTGATCTGGTAGAAAAAAAAGTTAAGCCCCAAATTTCCTGTACTTCTGACAGTGAGCCACATCCTGCCTACAAGTGGACATTACGCTTATGACTCAAAAAAGCCAATTTGACAGCTAATATTTTTGTGAGTTTGAAATGCTAAGACCTGTTTATGTTTTTTTTTTTATTTTGCATTTTCCCTCTGCAGAAGATAACATAAAAGTGAAATAAAAAATGTTTTTTAATATAGAGTGAAAGGACATTTGGTTAACCGATGATGTTTTCCTTTAACTAAACATCCAACAAACCTGTAAGTGTATTAAATGTGAATATTCTGCCGGATGTCATAGCTCCCCAATAGAAAGAAGATTCGAGGAACAGGTGGTGGCTGAAGTGAGTAAAAGCAACCATCTTTTGCAGGTGGTGATTTTTTGAATATTGCTAAAATGATCCAAAAAGTATTTTAAATGCTGAATATGTCATAAAATAATGTTTAAGTGTTACTCTGAATTTCTAAGGAAATATATAATTAATAAAACATACCAAAAGGTAGATTTACAATGTAAAATTTTCAGTAGCCACTGATTTCAGGTTATACAAATATTGCACCCAATCTACCTCTGTTACAATGTATTAGAATATGATTTATTTACAGAAAACCCTGTAAGACAGATGTGTTATTTTTGGTGATTAGATATCTTACACTGGATGATATCAGAACCAACAGCAACCCCTATATGCACCAAAGCAGAAACACCAATTCTCTCTTTCAAACAGGGACAAAAACGCCTTGTCCACCAAGAGCGGTATTACCACCAGCTGCCCCTGTCCAACAAGGAAGTACTACTGACTCTTTTCTTCAACCATCAACAGTAGCTTTGATCATTTGGCATGAGTTTAAAAGTATGTGCTTAATATGTATACCACTCCATCTGGTTAAGCTATAGTGTAAGTGGTTTTGTGAACCTTACAAGCATGATGCAACCATAATAAAGTTGTACTGAGCACCACTATGGGGGTCATTTACTATAGCGCCGGCCGCTAATTAGCAGCAATATTACCACGATTGCGCTAAATAGCGCTAAAATGACGCTAAATTGTGCTAACTGGCGCCCAAAAGGAATTCACAAGCAAATATACTCCCAAAATCAAATTCACTATAGCGCCCAGGCAACAGATAGCGCCCAAACCCTTACTCCAGTCAGGACCTGGAGAATTGCACATGGAAATAATGTTTAGGCAAGATGTGATCGCCTACATGGTACTGAAATATGTAGTATATTGTTTAAAGATAATCTGCTTTTAAACTGTGTGAAAAAATGATTTCTACACTGAAATATCTTTAAATGTCTGAGAAGAGATAAATTCCCTGTCTCTTTACAACTAGCTGCCAGCACAACTGACCACAACTGAGCATGATCAGACATGCAAACTACTCTCATTTTAACTCCCATGGCTTTTTTACAGGGCGCTATAGTAAATACCAAAATTAACGCTGAGTTAAAGAGTGTTTTTTGGGAGTGAAAATGAGAGTTATGTAGCCCAATGCAAATTTCAGCCATTGATTATGATGGTACAATTGTAACTTCCCCAAATAAATCCTTTCATGTTGAGTTTAAATGTATCTTTATCTCAAATAAATTGTCCTTGCAACAATGTTGCTTCTTCATCATCTATTATGTTTTTAAGAATGCAAGAATGTGTAATGTTTTTATGTTTTCGTAAAATATATTTTTCTATGTTACTTTCACTTGTTGCAGTCAGTCACACAGGTGTATTTACAAACCACAAACAATACCATTGTTGATGTAAATTTAAAATGAGTCACAATTTTGTGTGTTTTTTTATTATTTTCAAATCATCCTAATTTGAGCCCAAAAAATGTGTTATGTGTACCAACATCAGAAATAAAAATGTCATTCACAAAAATCAGAGGATAATATCACTATTCTACACTCACACACCAAGAACCACCAAATATCACAGAATAAATCAAGAAGAATAACTCCTGACTAATGTAATTCCACCTCCTATATGTCCAAAGAAATGCAGTATATATGTGTAGGAGGGCTCACATGTAGCAGCCCAGTGGCTCGCAAGGGAGCACATCTGCCTAGCAGTGCTGAGTTTCTGGTTTCAAATCTCAAACATGCCACTTCATGTAGAGACATTGTTTGTTCTCCTTATGTTGTTAAACATAACCCCTGACTCAGGGCCTTACCTAAATTGTGTCTTAATGTTGTATTTATGTGTAAGGGGGTTCCACCACCATTGCAAATTGTGTCATATGTTTTCCATGGGTAAGGACTCTAATCGGCCTTAACATTTCCCCACCATCACTAATTGCAGCCTCTTACCAAGCCAAAACCCACAAAATGACAGAGGTTTGTTTGGCCTAAGAACATACCTAAATCTTTCTTTGCAGTCTGTATATTGGGTTACAAATAGATGTGGGTTTTGGGGGGGAGTGTGCATAATTCCTGACTGACACCCCACTAAAGCTGTTTGATGATTGCTTCTAAATCTCACATGTTAGACTTACAACTGCTATGTAAAATAGCTCTGAGCCGTCTTCTTCTTCCCGGTGTCATCTCTCCCCCCGCCATCTTCTCCTGCTTCTCTATTCTTCCTCGCCACCATCTTCCCCTGGTGCTGTATCTTCCGCCACCATCTTCTGTCACCGCCTTCTCCTGCTGCTGTCTCTCCCTGCTGCCTTCTGGAGGCACTGTATTCTTCCGCGCTGCTGGTTAGCTATTAAAAAAAGGGGGGGCAGGCTCTCTGGGTGACATCATCAGATGGGCATGCCCCATGGCTATATAAGAGACACCAGACAGCGGGGGACAACACACAATGGAGGAAGACAGTGGCGAGGAAGAACACAGCAGAGGGAGAAGGCGGCGAGAGAGACAGTGGCAGGAGAAAGCAGCAATAGAAGATGGCGGTGGAAGATATAGCATCAGGGGAAGATTGCAGCAAGGAAAAACAGAGCCGCAGGAGAAGGGGGCGGCGGGAGCGAAGACACCGGTAAGAAGAGGGCCCAGAGCTATTTTACAATAGAGGATTTGTCAAAAACCAGCTCTTGTTTTTTTTTAACTCAGCTTTTTTTGTTTTTTCAATGTACCCGGTACCCATTCACATAGGGGGAGGTTTGGGATCTGGATGGTCCCCTTGTTAAAGGGGGCTTCAAGATTCTTATAAGCCCCCCACCTGCAGACCCCAACAACCACCAGCCAGGGTTGTTGGGAAGAGGCCCTTGTCCCCATCAACATGGGGATAAGGTGCTTTGGGATGGGGGTGCAGAGCCCCCCTGCCCCAAAGCACCCACCCCCCCATGTTAAGGGCATTTGGCCTGGTACGGTACGGGGGGGTGCTCGCTCATCTCCTCCCTTTCCTGACCTCCAGGCTGCATGCTTGGATAAGGGTCTGGCATGGATTTTGGGGTGGCGGCCCATGGCATTTTTTTTTTTTTTTTGCATGGGGTCCCCTCTGAATCCATACTAGACCCGAAGGGCCTGGTATGAACTGGGGGCTACGCGTTGTTTTATTAATAAGCTTACATCTTAATCAGCAGCATATGCTGACAATAGGCGAATGCCTAATAGCCAATGCCACATGAGCATGGTTGTTACCATAATATTAATGCATTATTGATTAGAATGAAAATAATCAAACATTAGTAATTGTAGTTTCTATGTTTGATTGTGGTTAGTTCAGTAGCGTAGTGGTTTTCTCTGCTACCTTTAAAGGTTGAAGGCATGGGTTTGAATCCCACAGATGGTATCACCTGTTGACAGCTTGCATTGTACTCAGCAATGCACATCATTTTGATTGCTTCCATACTATGAACTCTTTAAATGCATGCAATGGTATGAACATATGAAGACCCAAAAACGACCCTCTGACGCTGCGGCCCACCAATCTTTTGGGGGGGACCCCAAAGCACCCTCCTCATGTTGAGGGCATGTGACCTGGTATGGTTCAGGGGGGCGCTCGCTCACCCCCCCCCTTTTCCTGACTTCCAGGCTGCATACTCAGATATGGATTTTGGGGGGAACCGCACGTCATTTTTTTAAAAACTCTGGCACAGGGTTACTCTTAAAATCCATACCAGACCCAAAGGGCCTGGTATAGACTGGGGGGGGGGGGGGGGGGGGGG
>BLSH010371186.1:231535-244797 GCA_018402905.1 Glandirana rugosa | reverse complement strand
TAAAAATACTTATTCCTTTTATCAAACTATAGCGAGACAGTGTGTGTAACCCCTCGAAGAGAGTATGTCCATATATACTAAGAGTCAACCGAAAAACTGTGAAATACTATTGCTTTTCTAAAAACTTATACAAAAATTGTACAGAAAAAACTGTGTATGTAAAAAAAGAAAACCTATATATATATATAGAAACTCCTTTTTACACATAAACAAGGCGCGTTGGCCTATCCCATATGAGATTCTCGACGACGGTGGTGGCTTGACGGGTGCGCACCCATCACTTATTTATATTTCCTTTAATCCTACCATAACCGCGACATTAATTGCCAGCATACTGGAAAATTTTCACAAAAATTATTTTTCAACATTTATATAAAAGAGCAGCGCCAATACCATCCTAATTTCCTTTATATTTATTCACTACCCACGCGTGGGCAGTTCGGTGGTGGCAGCAGCTCTTAGAGTATACCCTATCCGGTTGCGCGGAACAAATACACATTTTTCCTCAAAGATATATATATATATCCAAAAGAAAAAAATGTATGTGTCAAAAAAGACATGTTAAAAACATATTCAAAAATCTTTTCGTTATCATAAAGTGTCAAAAAGCCAACTGAGAATCATATATACCTGTATGAGAGAAGCTCCCCAATGTGTGTGACAGAGCGATATCAAACTATTTTCCTTATTCATAAAAATGGATCACATCCCATTCAAAGTTCAAGCCTCTATGGACACAAGTCTGAAGATGGAATATCCAAAACACCTCTCTGCGACATAACAAGCAGAAAGCATCTCCTCCCCTTTTTGGAACCCTAATTATGTCTATGACTTAAACCTGCATAGTGGATTTGTCACCCCCATGACATAGAGAAAAATGTTTGCCCACATCCTATTGATATGCACATAAAATCTATCACGCAGGCGTCTGGTCGTTCTTCCCACATACTGTACACAGCAGGTACTACATGAAATAAGATATATCACAAAGCTTGTGATACAGTTGTAGAAGGAATCAATACCAAATTCTCTCTTACTGGAGAAAAACTTAAAAAGGTTGTCTATGTACCTGAGGTATAATTTAATGAAGGGTCTAAAGGGTTCTCTGATCCAAAGATGCGGGACCGCTCCCACCAACCCATGTAAAGGGTTGTGAAAACTTCACCCCCATTGTGACCCCGCATCTCTAGAGGTAGAACCCCCATCAAATGTAAAGTAATTATAGGACAGAAGGAACTCTCAAGTGTTAACCAAGAATAGTTCTCTCTCCAGTCTATTCGATCGGCTATCTGTAACAGATGATTTGATAGGTGTCTTTTAGATAGCTTGTGTCAGGAACCATGAATCAGACAAAGACAGAAGTGCAGTAAAATCACACTTTTTAATAAAAAGTTAAAATGTTATAAACAGAGTAAACGTGGTCAAAACATAGCCAGATTTTGGTAACCAGAGCGGATAGTCAGAGCAAGCCAGTGAAATAGGAGTCCAGAGATCAGTGAGGTCAAACAAATGGAATGCAGGGTCAGGAGCCAGGAGGAGAGTCAGCCGAGCAGGGTCTTGAATCCAGGAACCAGAAGGGAACGTCAATCAGGCAAAGTCTTTCATAGGAACACACAACAGAGTTTTCTCCAGAGATGTTGACCAAGACGAAGGCATCTGCAATCTGATCAGTTTATATAGCAGCAGAGCTGGCTTAACGAGGCAGGTTTAGGTCATCAGGTGAGACAGAGTGGAAGCTGAGACTGGCAATTAACCCTCAGCTGAGCAGCTTGCTCTGAGAAGGGAGAGCTGAGCCCAGCCCTGACAGTACCCCCTCCTCAACGACCCCCCCCAGGGGGCCACCAGGTTTGAGGGGAAAACATCTATGGAAATCATGAAGGAGGACAGGAGCATGTGCATCCGAGGATGAGACCCAAGAACGCTCCTCCGGATACTACCCTTTCCAATGAACCAGGTACTGTATGCGCCCATGGAACCTATGGGAGTCACTGATAGATTGTATTTCATACTCCTCTTGGTTCTCAACCAGAACAGGATGAGGATGTGGTACTGAGTTGGTGAAGCAGTTGTATACCAAAGGTTTTAACAATGAGACATGGAATACATTAGAAATTCACAAATTAGAAGGCAGGTCTAAAACGTAAGCCACTGGGTTGATCTTGTGGAGAATACGGAAAGGCCCAATAAACTGTGGTGCCATCTTCAGTAAGGGACCGCGAAGTCGGAGGTTGCGAGAAGAAAGCCAGACCCTCCCCAACTTGGTAAGAAGGTGCAGGTAGGCGTCTGTGGTCAGCATGGCATCTGTACCTATCAATGGCACGTCACAAAGACTCCTGGACCTGTACCCAAGTGGAACGAAGATCACGGAGATGCTCCTCCAATGCAGGAATGCTCTGTGGAACAAATTTGGTTGGAAATCATAATTCACCATAAACGGAGACAATCAGGAAACGGTATTGATGGCACTATTGTGAGCAAACTCTGCCCAAAGTAACAGGTCAGACCAGTTGTTATGGTGGTCAGAAATATAGCAATGTAAAACTGTTCCAAGGACTGGTTGGCTCGTTATGCGACCCCATTGGACTGTGGGTTATACGCAGAAGAGAAGGAAAGCTGAATTCCCAACTGTGCACAAAAGGCTCGCCAAAACCTGGAGACAAACTGGCTACCCCTGTCCGAGACGATCACCTTGGGAAGCCCATGTAAGCGAAAGATTTACCGAGCAAAAATGGATGCCAGTTCCTTGGACGTGGGCAAATTCTTAAGTGGAATACAATGTGACATCTTTAAGAATTGGTCAACCACCATAAGGATAACTGTGTTACCCTGAGAGTTAGGTAACTCCACAATAAAATCCATAGACAGGTGGGTCCAAGGCCACTCTCCAATGGGTATGGGTTGTAGAAGACCTACTTGGAGATGCCGTGGTGTTTTGTTCTGAGCACACACGGAACAAGCTGCTACAAAGGCAGCTACATCAGTGTGGAGACTAGGCCACCAGAACTGTTGGGAAATAGCCCAAATGAGTTGATTCTTCCCTGGGTGACCAGCAGCCTTAGAAGAATGGTAAGTTTGGAGCACAGCAGTATGAAGACTCTCCGGGACAAAGCAGCGGTCACAAGATTTCTCAGGAGGAGCTTGGATCTTGTCACCCAAAGGTGAAGTGAGACTGGAACGAACCATAGCCAGAATACGATTAGGAGGTATCATAGGTGTAGGAACTGGCTCCACCTTAGAAGTGGAGGAAAACTGTCGTGACAATGCATTGGCCCTTACATTCTTAGTGCCAGGTAAGAATGAGACTATGTAATTGAAGCTTGACAAGAACTGAGCCCATCGCGCCCTCCTGGGGGAGAAGCAGTTAGCTTCAGACAAGAATGTGAGATTCAGTCAAAATGTGAACCGGAACAGTGCTATCCTTTGGAGATGCCTCCATACTTTGAGGGCTAAAATGATCACTAACATCTCTCTCCTCAATCTCGTAATTGCATTCCAAAGGAGACAACTTCTTGCAAAAGTAGCCACACGGATGCATATCGCTCTCGGAGGTGGGACGTTGGGACAGAAGGGCACCAACTCCAGTCTCAGATACATCAACCTCAAGGATGAAGGGTAAAATAGGATCCGGATGTGCCAACACAGGAGCAGAAACAAAGGCTGCCTGGAGACTTTCAAAGGCCTTAATGGACTCCAGAGACCAATTCTGTGGGTTACCATTCTTTCTGGTCATATCAGTCAGGGGCTTAACCAGAGGCGAGAAGTTATGAATAAATTTCAGATAATAATTGGCAAAGCCAAGATAACATTGTAGCGGACGTAAACTCACGAGTTGGGACCACTGTAGAACTGCCAATAGCTTCTCTGGGTCCATCGAAAAAAACAGCAGTGTAAGTGACATAATTTTAATTTAACCTGTTCATGATGGAACTCGCACTTCTCCCATTTACAATACAGGTTATTATCTCTCAGCCTCCGAAGCACATAGCATACATCAGTGTGGTGGCTCTCTAGGGACTTGGAATATATGAGGATATCATTGAGATAAACCACCACACATTGCTGCAGCAAATCTTGAAGAACATTGTTGATGAACTCCTGAAAAATTGCCGGAGCGTTGCAAAGACCAAACTGCATTACGAGGTATTCATACTGGCCTGTCCTGGTATTAAATGCAGTTTTCCACTCATCGCCCTCCTTGATCCTCATGAGATTGTATGCCCCTCTCAGATCAAGCTTCGTGAAAACCGTTGCTCCCTTGAGACGATCAAATTACTCCGTAATCCATGGAATTGGATAAGCATTCTTAACCGTGAAGCGATTGAGACCCCTATAATTGATACAAGGTCTCAGTTCGCCACTCTTCTTTTTCACAAAGAAGAAGCCAGCACCAGCTGGAGATGGAGATTTGCGTATGAACCCTCTAGAAAGTGCATCTGCGACATACTCCTCTATGGCTTTATCCTCCGAGACAGACAAAGGGTAAACCCAGCCATGAGGGGGTATGGCACCAGGTTGAAGGTCAATTATGCAATCATACAGCCCGAGTGGAGGCAAACTACCGGCTTGACATTTATCAAACAAAGACCTTGCTAAATTCGCCGTACTCACATGGTGGAGAGTGAAGAGGTACACAAGACCTTAGCCACTTTCTGAAAACATGTCTTCCTGCATTGTGGTGACAAGGAAAGAACCTCAGCACAAAGCCAATCAAAAGAGGGGTTGTGTCTCTGTAACCAAGGATAACTAATAACCACCGGAAAGGAAATTACTTGGAATTGGATTATCTCTGAAGAGCCCCTATGGCCATGGTCAATGGAACAGTCTCATGAGTCACCTGGGCAGGCTGTAGAGGTCTCCCACCAATAGCCTCAATGGCGAGTGGAGTGGCCCGAAGCTGCAGTGGAATTGAGTGCTTAGACACAAAAGCACTATCTATGAACAAGCCTGTAGCCCCAGAGTCGATTAGAGCCTGTATCTCAATGGACAACTCAGACCAAGAAAGGGTAATCGGAACCAGGGGCTTATCCTTATGGATGATGGGGAACGTAACAATGCCACCTATAGTTTGCCCCTACAGGACCTCAGGTGCAAGCGTCCCCCTGGATGATTGGACAAGACTTCAAAAAGTGACCTGCCTGGTCACAATAAAGTCACAATCCCTCCCTCCTCCTAAAGGCTCTCTCATCTGTAGAGAGATGTGTAAAGCCCAACTGCATGGGTTCTACTTCACTGACAGGCTCGGAACCAGGAGGTAAGGGAGGCAGGGGTGGGACTGCAAAGCTCTGAGCCAAACGTACAGGAGGCTTTCGCAAGCGCTCCTTAAAGGAAGGTCTCTCTCAGAGTCTGGAGTCAATGAGAATGGCAAACGTGATCAACCTCTCCAACTCAGTGGGTATGTCTCGGGCTGCTATCTCATCTTTTTTTTTAAATCAGAAAAATTATTTTTATTATTCATATACGTGTTGATCCAAACATACAAAACAACCTGTGTATTCATACATCAGGATAACATATACAGATTCATATAGGTAAAGATATTCAGCAGGCTGCTTTGAGATCCAATACACTCATAATAGCATCACATAGCAATGATGGTTATATTAACCGCTAAACATCTATATATTTAGCTATTATACATACAGTGTATATCTGTAGAATCAACTATTCAGCTCCAGGATCAACGCATAACATCTAACTACTTTTTAAACTGTGTTCCATGGCCTTTCTTGTGTCTCCATTCCATCAAATTTGTATATGTACCTCTCTTCGAGTTACCCCTTCTCTGTCTTACATTTGTAACAACCTATCTCTCACCAACTGATGTGGTGCCATACCTGGTGTTTCCAGCCAAGGTTTCCACAGTGAATAAAATTTTTTAATCACCTTTCTGTGTTGGTATGTTATTTTTTCTCGTATGAGCGTATTATTAACTGTGTCTACCCATTGCCTGCCCGTTGGAACCCTCGAAGACATCCAGCATCCAGCTATTAGTTTTCTAGCTATGTATAGCAATCGCAGTATTGCTGTGTGACCATTTGGTGTAAGTGTGTCTATCTCCAAGGTGCCCAACAGACAAACAACCGGATCTTGTAGAAGTGGAATGTGAAACACCCTAGAAATAGTAGATAGCACATATTGCCAGTAACAAAACAGCTTTGGGCACCTCCAGAACAGATGCATAAGGGTACCTTCCTCCCTTACACATTTTGGGCATAGCGGTGTATCTCTTCTTCCCCATTTGTGCAGTTGAACAGGGGTCCTGTATGTTCAATGTAACAGGAAAAGATGGGATAACTTATGTGATGCTGAGACCGACACCAGTGGTGCCGAGGCCAAACATAGTTCCCATTTTTCTCCATCTATATGTCCCAGGTCTACCTCCCACCCTCTCTTGCAGGGAAGCTTAGTTATATCTTTCAGTGCGTGTAGGAGTATAGAGTAAAGTCTGGATATCATCCCTTTTTATCATTCATCTGTAGTACATCAAGCATCAATGGGTGATTGGCAGATATGAGTTTGGATACCCTTGTTTCTGTTTGGATAGCATGCCTGAGTTGTAGGTACTTATAGAAATGGTGTCTAGCCAAACTGAATTCCACCTGCAGTTCAGCAAACGACTTAAGCGTCCCCCTATTGTACAGTTGCGAGATATATAATATACCAGCTCTTTCCCACTCTTGGAAATCCTCTAATTTAAAAAGTTCCTTAAAGTATATATTGCGCCATATCGGGGTGTATTGACTGACCCCTTTAATTTTTAGTAACGTTCTAATATATTCCCACAGTGTTTTTAGGAGTTTTATGGTTGGTAGGTTCTCAGCTATATTAGTGATCCCCGCCTCTAAGTGAGACAAGGCCGGGTAATTAGATCCTCCTGAGAGTAATAAGTCCCTAATTGGATCCAACGGGTCCTTGTGGGCCCATCCGCCCATTTGCTGCACTTGAGATGCTATGAAGTATAATCTAGCATGTGGTATTGCTAAGCCTCCCTGATCTTTATTAAACTGTAATGTGGATAAGCTAATTCTGGCCAGTTTGCCTCTCCAAATGAATGCTCTAAATTGCGTATCTATTTGGGAAAACCATTTGTGGGGTATCCACACTGGGGCATTGTGGAGTATGTATAGTAACTGGGGAGCCCACACCATTTTGATCAGGTTAGATCTCCCCACCACCGATAGGGGGAGTTTTTTCCAGGCTATGCATTTGTCCCTCTGTTTATGGAGCAGGGGTACTAAGTTCAGTTTAATATATACCGAGACATCTGCTGACACTTGTATACCTAAGTATTTGAAGGAGGTAACAATCTGTACCTCCCTCGCGCCCATGGGAAGTGGATAAGGCAATGGGTCTAGGGGGAGCAGCACTGATTTATCCCAGCTGATAGGGAATCCCGATAGGGTACCAAACTCTTCAATCAGTTGCATGGTATTTTCGTAAGCGATTCTTCGGTATCTACCAAATAAATCAGTGTATCATCTGCATACAGCGAGACAATATCTTCCTTTTTTCCTCTGAGAAACCCTGTGATTCTCGGAGAGGCTCAAAGATGTATAGCTAAGGGTTCTAGAGCCATGGCAAACAGCAGGGGTGAAAGAGGACACCCCTGCCGAGTGCCCCTGAATAGCTTAAATGGTTCGGATAGTTCTTCATTTACTAGTATTTTGGCGGTTGGGGATGCGTATATTAATTGTACCCATTGAAGGAACCTGGGCCCCACTCCAAATGTCTCCAGCACCTCCCACAAATAGGGCCACTCCACACTATCGAACGCTTTGGCGGCATCCAAAGATAGAATGGCCCTATTCCCCCTATTGTCAGTCGGTATCTGCATGTTCAAGAAAAGCCTGCATAGATTTTGTGCGGTTGACCTAGCAGGTATAAATCTATGTATCAATTTATGTATAATTTTGGAAAGTCTATTCACTAACACCCTTGCCAGTAACTTTACATCTGTAGGAAGTAAGGATATGGGACGGTATGAATCTGGTGATAGTGCATTCTTTCCTGGTTTAAGCAACACAACCACTATTGCCTCGGTCATAGAGGCTGGGAGATTACCGGACGCCAGGCTACTATTAAAAACCTGTAGGAGATAGGGTATTAGAGAGGAGGTATATCTTTTATACACCTCCACCGGTAGCCCATCTGCTCCGGGTGCCTTGCCGTTCTGCATCTGCCCCACAGCCTCTAGAAACTCTGTCTCTGACAGGGGAGCATTTAATAGCTTAGCATCCGATGGGGCTAACCTCGGGATTGGGTATGTATTAAGGAAGGATTGTATTTCCTCCAACGTAGACTGAACCTTAGAGGTATACACATTGACAAAAAACTCCCGAAAAATCCTGCTGATATTTGCAGTGGAGTGGTGTATTTTACCCTGCCAATCCTGTATCCCCGTGATATGGGATGGGGCCAATTGGGATTTAGCAAGCATAGCCAGCATATGACCCGTGTTCTCTCCTTCCTCAAAGTGCCGTTGCTGTAGGAAAAAGCGTTTGTTTTCGGCAATCTGCAGTGAGAGTTGTTGTAGTAATGTCTGGGATGCCAGCCATGCCCTTTTATTCTCCTACGTATGCTACCTCTGACCTCTGGGCCTCTGATATAACAAACTGCTCCCATTTTTTTGTATCAGTTTTAATATGTATGATCAGTTTCATAAATTGCCCCCGTAAATAGGCTTTGGCCGAGTCCCATACCACCTGTTGTTCCGCTGTACCCTCATTACTCCTAAAGAAAATTTTCAATAAGTCAGGGATTGGGTGAGGGTCTGGGAAGAGACTCAACCAAAAAGGGTTCAGCTTCCAGCCCCCTCGCCTCCGTTCCACTCCCATCTGAAGATCTATTAGTAATGGCGAATGATCCGACACTTTTCTGGTAGAATATTGGGATGCAGTCACATAGGGTAACATTTTATCATTGCCTAGGCCTAGATCTATTCTAGACAGACCTCCTATGGATGCTGACTGACATGAAAATTCACGTTTATCCATATGACACATTCTCCACACATCCGTCAGGCCCAGCTCCATGAGGAGTCGTGAAAATGCCGTGGGGCCTGTGCGACGCACTGGACCCAATTGCATAGTGGTGGATAATTTGTCTTTTCCCGCGTCCAAATAATTGTTAAAGTCCCCCACTACCAACACAGGTATCTCTGAATAGCAGGCCATATATTTACCAAGATCTCCCAGGAGCTGTCCCGAAAACGGAGGCGGGATATATATATATATATTTGCAAGTATACATTTTGTTCCGTGTATAGAACACAATAAAAAAATATATCGGCCCAAAGGGCCAAGACTAGTTTCAATACATGTAAATGGGGTCCCTTGACGGATGAGAACACTGACACCTCTAGAGTATACTGAGTGTGTGGCGTGGTATTGATGATTAAAATGTCTCATGGAAAACGGGGAGGCTGCACCCGGGGAGAGGTGAGTATCCTGTAGGCAGACAATCTCTGTGTTGAGATGTTTCAGGGTCCGTAGTATAGCCAGGTATTTGACCGGATTATTAAGCCCCCTAATGTTCCATGACACTACTCGTAACAATCCCGCCATTTGTCCCTGTTAAACATGCATGTGGTCTTATGTCCTTTCATTGGAAACGCCCAGTCAGTTAGCCCCCTCATGACATTATTATCCTTTCCAACGGGTATTGGAAACTGCAAGCTATCCTTAGTGTTTGCAAGAGTAGGTAGATCAAGTGGCCATAGCATAGTCTGATAGAAAAAAACCGACGGCCCAACAGAGGCCAATAACAAAAAAAACAACAGAAAAAACAACAACTCAGATGGAGGTCCCCCTGGGACTCTGCAGGGGCAACAGTGGAAGCATAGCATACGAATATGTAGCTTCCCCGCAGCTGTGACTGTCCTGTTGAAAAGCATTTGCAAAGTCCTTGTAGCCATTTGCAATCCTCTCCGCTTTGCCAACTGTAAACATGGGCAAAATGGGGATTCAATTTCCCCATTAATATATCATGGCTATTCAAACTGAAATGTATTATTACTCCGGGTCACGCTGACCTTGTTTATCCATTCTAAGGGAGTTTTCCTCTCTATCCAGCCATTGTGCTGCTGCTCCAGGCTGCTGGGTCTTTGGGCGCCGTATTTCCAAACAACTTCTGGGCCGCTTTCTTGTATTTGGCTTTCTGTGTCCTCTGTGGCAAAGCGCCATCTTGGTCCGCGCCATCCAGGCCTCGGCGCTCTTTCTGCTTCTTACTCATTAGTGCGTCGGTTGTGGGAACGGTATAGGGTGCTGCCCGACACCGCGTCGTCTCCGGTATAGTTGTTTGTGCAATAGGGCACGTAGAACGAGCGCCCTCAGGATTTTTTCCGGATTCTCGGAGGAGAGAGAGGAAGATGCGTCCGGCTACATACGCTGCCTGGCCACGCCCCCCCTGCTATCTCATCTATGATGTTATCCGAGAGACCATGAGAAAAAGCAGCCATGAGAGCCTCATTGTTCCAAGCAACCTCTGCTGCCAGAGTACGGAATTCAATGGAATAATCTGCATCTGTTCTGCATCTGCTTGATGGACATAAGGTTTTTGGCAGCAGTAGTGGAGCATGCGGGAATGTCAAATACCCTATTAAAGGAGGCCATAAACTCTTGGTAACACTGGACAACAGGTTTTTGCGTATCCCATAGAGGGTTTGCCCAGACCAAGGCTCTGTCAGAAAGCAAAGAAATCACAAAGCCTACTTTGCTTCTGTCCATTGGGAACGCCTGGAGCAGCATCTCAAATTATATCCCAACCTGGTTGAGAAACCCTCTGCATCAAACTGGATTGCCCCCAAATTGCTTGGAAAGCGAAGTGGAACCAGACATACCCCTTATAGAGGTAATATTTGAGGTGTGTGCCTGCACAGAGACTTAAGCATCAGCAGGAGCGGCCTGCAACACAGGTTGGGCCGTAAAGGCCAATGTAGGAGGAACGAGGTGAGCAGTGGGATTCAGGAGCATCTGTAACGCTATGGCAAACTGATCCATACGGTGATCCTGCTCATCGAATCTGGAAAAAATATTACCAGGAAGTGGATTGACTGCATTTTCTGAATTCATGGTCTTCACCTACTGTCAGGAACCATGAATCAGACAAAGACAGAAGTGCAGTAAAATCACACTTTTTAATAAAAAGGTAACATGTTATAAACAGAGTAAATGTGGTCAAAACATAGCCAGGGTTCGGTAACCAGAGTGGATAGTCAGAGCAAGCCAGTGAAATAGGAGTCCAGAGATCAGAAAGGTAAAAACAAATGGAATGCAGGGTCAGGAGCCAGGAGGAGAGTCAGCCGAGCGGCGTCTTGAATCCAGGAACCAGAAGGGAATGTCAAACAGGCAAAGTCTTTCACAGGAACACACAGTAGAGATGTCTCCAGAGATGTTGACCAAGATGAAGGCATCTGCGATCTGATTCAGGCAGTTTATATAGCAGCAGAGCTGGCTTAAGGAGGCAGGATATGGTCATCAGGTGAGACAAAGTGGAAGCTGAGAGTGGCAATTAAGCCACAGCCCTGACAGCCTGGAAGTTTCACTACCAAAGGCTGCTATTGTTTGTCTAACCATTGCCCAAGCTTTTCATTGAGAGATCCAAGGCCCGATATGATCGGTCTCCCATGAAGGGGATCAAGCCCCTTATGGGTTTTGGGCAAATAGTAGAAGGTAGGTAGGACTGGGTGTTCCGGGATCAAAACATCTGCCTCTTTATGATTAAATATGCCCAAAGTAACACCCCTGTCCACCAACCCAGACAATACTGCCCTTTACTTCCATGTGGGGTCACCTGCAAGACTGATGTATGTACTGGAATCTGTCAACTGACGTATCACTTCCTCTATATTGTTCCACATTCATCACTACAATTAGACCTCCTTATCCGAGTTCCAAATCACAACAGACTCATCCTCTTCAAGATTTTTAATGGACAAACGCTCCCCTGTTGTAAGATTATCCTGCCATTTTACACGTCCATCATGAATAGACTGAGCCAAATCGGTCAAATCTCGCTCAACCACTTTCTTGAATTTATGCATCTAAGGGGTGTGGAAATTGACCGAATAGATCTAGCCCTGAAGGTTCACTAAAAGTAAAATCAGTGGGATTATATGAGTCATCAAGAGGTTGGTCAGAATCAACAGGCTCTGTATCTTCTGCAGCAAAATAATGTTTTTTAATTGTTAAATTCCAGACAAACTTATTGATATCTAACATGGTATCAAAGAGGTTGAAATGTCTTTGTGGACAAAAACCCAACCCTTTAGATAACAAACGTGTCTCATCCTCCGAGAGTGACCTGTCGGACAGGTTAAGGACATTCAATTTAACAGGGCAATCCTCTAAACCGTGCGTGGTGGACGTCAGGATGGATAACACTTCAGATCTCCTGTGTCTCCACTTTTTACCTCCTCTCCGGGTCCCCTTCCATCTCTTTTCTGACCCTTCCTGTTTTACTTCTGCCTTCTCTGACCATTTTTTGATGAACTTTGGGTATGTATACCTCCCTGTGCATTTGAAGTGGTTGATTGCACTGGGGATTCTTCTGAATCAGAACCCACAAAGGTATCCTCCAATACATCTGATTCCATATCAGAGAAGCTCACGTGTTTTTTAAAACCGCTGGTCACTTGGGATGAGCTATTCCAGTGGAATCCCTGTTTCCAAATTGTAGATAATATAGGTCTCTTAGTCCATTTTGTCCCTCAACATCTTTTCCTTTTTGCCTGCAATTATCTCTTGTTCCAGACGATTTAGTTTGTCATTAAGGCGTTTGTCAGGGTCTGAAAAAATCTGTTCCACTTTGTAATGGTCTGAAGGCTTGCTGCAGTTCTGATATTCCTTGTTGTAACACATCCATCTCTTTTTGTTTGGACGGAATGATGATACTCATCAGAGTACTTTAACAGGTAGACAGAGCATCTGTCCATGGCTTCCTAAGGGTTTCATCCTGTAATTCAAAAGATGGAAATTTCTTTATTCCCAGGTAGGGAAGGGCCAAACACCCCCCGGTACCAGAACTTGTGCGTTAACAGTCAATTTCGCTGCGTAACGACTTAGCGTTTTTCACGAGACCAGGATTTCCCCCTTTAGGAAGGTCCCGACTTCACCAATTATCCCAAACGCACAAGCGTGTGTAAAAAACGGACAAGTGTTCAAGACCATGGCCCCCCACAAACCGGGAAGGGATGGACCCTTATTTCTTTAAAGGTAGAAAACTTAATGTCCTACTTTGGGAATCCTTCGGTACCTGTCTACGAG